>CANXYI010176060.1:0-19936 GCA_948208565.1 Hura crepitans
GTTGTGGCTTTTATTAAGAAGGAATCAGAATTTATTTTATTAGCAAAACACCAATATATTGGGTAAAAATATGATTTTGATTATTATTTCTATTTAACGTGTAAAACCATTTTTCTACCTAATTCGGTGCTCATGGAATATTTCGGGATCGAAATTGTATGCATTATACATAAATTGGGTAATGGATTTAATTTGAGAACTTTAGTTTTCACATGTTAATTTTTAGGAAATAATTTTATTGTGACTTTTATTAAGAAAAATCAAACCCGATTTTTTTAATAAAACACCAATTAATTAAATAAAAATATTTTGTTTATTTTTCCATTTGCATGAAAAACCATTTTCCTAATTATTACAGCATTTACAGAATATATAGGGAAATAATTCGACCAAAAAATAAAATACAAGATAATTACCTAAAGTACAATCTAACCGAATAAAAAATAAAAATTACATTTTGGAATACCTAAAATACAATCTACTAAATAATAGACAATAATGTCAACAATCAGCCCCCAAATAATCAGATTACTCACATCACAATAATAGAAACAATATATTAGCATGTGAATGAAAAATAGCAAATTGGACAGAAATTAAATGAAAATAAATAGTGGCAAAAATATAAAATTTTGCATAAATAAATTATCACCTCTAACTAATAGATGGATAATGCAACAAGAAAAATAAAATCAGCCCAAACAACCAAAAATAATATTTTTGATGCGAAGTAAAAATAAAAAGACAGACAAAAAATAAATAAAATAGACAGTCACAAAAATACAAAATTTGGCCCAAATAAATTACCACATCTAACTAGTTGATGGATAATGCAAAAAAAAAAAAATCAGCCCAAATGACTAAAAATAATATTTTTGATACGAATAAAAAATAAAAGCATAAACAAAAATTAAAGGAAAACAAGCAATCTCACAAACACAAAAAATATGGCACAAATAATTTACCACATCTAACTAGTAGATGGATAAAATGCGGAAAGAAAAATGAAAAATAAACGAAAAATGGGTCGATCAACACACTGGTATATTTGCCTTTAGAAATATCTTTGATCGAATTAAAAATGATGCTTGAATCTTAGAAAAAACCCAAAAAAAATAAAGTTTGAAAGAGTATTTTGGTGTTTTTTTTATGTAGTTTCTCTCTTTAGAGTATTTTCTCTCTCCTCAAATTGACTAACCTTAGCTCAAAATGACCCAATTGGTTTTTATGCACATACCAGAGGCATAATTATGGGCATTTTCGGGATGAAAACTAGCATTTTAGGCTCAGTAACTGGCAAAACGATCGTTTCTAGGGGTGAAATGCTTGTTTTGAGGAAAACGGCCGTTTTCAAGATCAAAATGGGCATTTTGGCTATTACAAGCCAAACGGTCCAAATGGCTATTTTTGAAGCCAAAATGGTCGTTTTCAATTTTTTTTTTAGAAAAAGTTTTGAGATCTTTGGTCTAGATGTGAAAAAACTATTTTTGGGATTTTTCTCATTTTCATCATCATTAGGCAAACCGAACCTAGGAGCCCCCGAAACCCAGTGTCTACAGTTACCCCCAACTTTAAAGAGGTGATTACAGAGTGTGTGAGGTGACCTAAAGTTCAATAAGGATATGGACATGTACCTCAGGGGCAATCTCTTTGTAAGATGTGCTGGGACCGGAGTCAGTACGGTCTGGATAGTGCTAAGACACTGCACCTAGGGTTGAGTTGGTTCAGGAAGAGCTAGGATGTCACACTTGAAAATCTCTCGAAAGGGTCAAGTTTGGGTTGCCCCCTCTCTCTCTCTCTCTCTCTCTCTTTTCTTTCTTTTCCTCTCCTCTTCCTCTCTTCTCTCCTCTCCTCTCATCTCTCCTCTCCATCTCCTCTCAAAAGTCGGGTAGCACTAGAAAGCTACACTCAATGGCTAGTTTGGTTTGATTGATTTAGGTAGTGCTAGGATGCTACACCTGAAGATTAGTTTGATTTGATCGATTCAGGCAGTGCTATGATGCTACACCTAAAGATGAGTTGGCTCAGGTAGTGCTAGGATGCTGCACCTAAGTTCTCTTAAAAGGCTAAAATTTGGGTTACCCCCTATGTGGAAAATATGAGATAAAACATGTTAGTTCATCAGAGGTCAATTATAATATGGATGCATGCTGCATGTGTGAGTGCATATGTATTTCTCTTTTCTTTTTGTCATTTTATTTTACTTATCTCTTTATTTAGTTTTGTGTATCTCTCTTTTTTCCTTCTTCTTTTCTCTTTCTTTCTTTTCTCTCTCCTTTTTTCTTCTTTTTTTTATCATTTTTCAATGTCCTTGTTTGGTAGGTATTTGTTTTATTAATATGTTCATGTATTGATAAAAGCAATGAGCACAAAATATGTCAATTTTATAAATGGCCATTTTTTTAGTACAAACTTGTGTGTCCTAAACTACTATGAATAGATAAGTGCAATAAAATAAAGTAAAGGAAAGATAGAGTAGAGGCTAAGGGGCTAGTGGCTGTCTCTAATCTCTCAGCATCCGGATCTCTATTTCAATTGCCTCCAATCTCTGTGCAGTACGCCGCTCGAACTCCTCGATCCTTACGCTTAATTTAGCTTGGTTGTGCTAAAACTACTTTACCATCCAAGTTTATAGGCCCTAAAAAGAGACTCAATTGATGGCTAAAGTGGTGGTGCTGAAGAATATGGACCAATCTCATCAATCCATTATCTCTTAGCTGGTCTCTTAGGAGTCAGGTCAGTCCCCAAGAGCTCCTCAAGATCAAATGTAAACTGATCATCCTCACTTAGTGAGTCTCCTGCCTACTAGTTCAACTCAGCCTCTGTCAGTAATCTGTAGCCAACAGGTGCTCGAGAATCAAGCTTTGTGATCCTTATGGCAATGCAGGTGTCTTAATCGACCCATAACTGTTGTTGAAGAGACTGACCTAGATGCTACTCCGGAATGCCTAACCCAAGTAATAAAGCAGTGACAACCCCTCTAATGATGATTCCTTTGCTTGGGAATCGGCTGGTGCGATGTAAATGCTTTAAGATGGTCTATGATGGATTGAAGCAAATATCATGCTCCATAGCCTAGAGGTTGTATAACTCGGTCCAGCTTAACTGATCGTAACTATCGATGCATCCAAGATAACTGAGGGATAACACTCGATGTAAGTATTGATGAATCGGGTCTCATATGGTGGATGCATTGGTTCGATTGGCATTGTAAGTGGTGCCAGGCTGACCAATAGTTCCTCAGTACTCATCTAGGTTCTTAGGAATTTCTGTATCCCCATCTGTTGCCAGTTGTAATAGCTTCATGAATAGTAAGAAGGAGATGTTATATCTATTTCCCATTATAGCAAAAATGAATTATAGAGACATCATTCAACTGAGCCTGTTGAAATTGAAATGTGCTGAGGAATTCTAGTATGACAACTCGGTAAGTGGTGCACTGCAATAGGTAGAACTCTCGCCACTTTACCTGGGTGAGCACTTGATCCACTTGATCTAGAATGTCCAAGTCTTGTAATGTCTAGGTGCACATGTACCGGCTCCTCATTTGTGTGACGGTGGCCACTCGTCCATATCACTCTATTTCTTCATTGACAAGCCAACCTATTATGGCCACATGTTCTCGTATAGGTTGACAGTGCGGATGGCTTTATTGGTGAGGTGGCATGGTGTATATGTATATATATGTAGTGCTTAAATGCAAAGATTATAAAAAAAAAGTTAGGAAAATGACAAAAATACAGCTTTTATAGTGGAGTGAAAATGGGTGTTTTGACTCTCTAAGATGGGTGTTTTAGACCATTAAAATAGCCATTTTAGAGGAGAAAATAATCATTTTCTCGATCATAAATAGCCATTTTGAGGCCCTTAAATGGCCATTTTGGGCTGCCCCCAAAACACCCATTTTTTTTGGCTCAAAATGGTCATTTTCAATCTAAAAATGCCCGTTTTCTAACTGAAAACACTTATCTTCTACTATGATGCTTTTTTCTCACTTTTTGAAGCTATATGTACCCTAATGCATGCATAAATCTTCGTACTACTTAGGTTTTCTCTTTTTTCTTGCAACAATGAGTGACAAATTCCTCAAAAGGCTTCATAAAATTCTTAATCTCCCTTCTACATGGGCATCTTAGCCCCTTTCAATGGGTTGAAACTCCTTCGAAGGGTTCGGCTTAACTAGACTTTTCTCAAGGCACCGACTCGATTTTAGTACCTGTATTTCCATGTCTTTTGATTTTCTCATTAAGAAATATGCCCCTTTATTTGAGGAATTTTCTATAATTTTGGGTGTGTCATATTCATCTAACATTTTGCCTTACTATCTAACCTGTGTTCCCCACTACCCATATAAGGCTATCGATATACTAAACATCTTGCCATCCTTAGCTACTAGATGGGTCCTATGAAGAGGGCCAATCCCTTTAAATGCATTATTGGATTATGTTGAAGGCTATATAGACATTCACTCCTTTCGAGCTGGCACATATCTATTCATATTCTTCTCCAAATATCTGACAGTTTCAGCTGAAGACCATTCTGGAGATTATCAATTGTTCAATGTGCTTAAAGACCTGAAGAAAGGGCTAAATCCTTTTCCTCTAATCTTGGCTGAAATAATTCTAGGCTTAGACACTGTGAAGTCCGAAGAAACTAAATTCTTTCGTGGGAGCTTACTTTTACTTCAGGTTTTTTTTTAAGAAAAGACTACCCCCAAGGAAGAGGTTTTCACTCTATTCTCCATTTGACCTCTTTTTTTTAAGAATAGACCACATCCGGGGAGGAGGTTTTCACCATAGTCTTTATTTGACTCTTTTTTTAAGTCTAGCTATAAGAGAAACTTTGCCTATTGGATGATCCTTCACCTCGTGTCTTCAGATCTTATGGCTTGAAGCACTTGCTGCCTCAAGCCATTATGCATCGCTTCACAGACATTGAATGATGGGTTTCATAGATGAGTACTCTAATGGATGTTACCATAAGTTTCAAAAATCCATAGGTTCACTTGCAGTACGTGCAGTGTAATGGTCTGTCAAATTGTATTCCTTTGGCTAGCCTTTACAAGGTTACCTTTTGCATTCCTAATCATTGTGTGAGGTAGTTTGGCGAAACCCAAAGGATTGTATACTATACACTATCTTTTAGAGGAGGAGATATATTTATCACCTTTATTTTTGGCTTTCATGACTTACGGAAGCAGTTACCTTTGAAATCAAGTATTACACCTAGTGTTGTTTGCATCTTTCGTACCTCGGACACATATAAAGTATGGGTAGCCAGTCTTTCTCAAGACAACTAATCTCATTGGCTGAGGATGAATGATGAGAGCAACAACAAAAGACAAAGAACTTAAAAAGAAATGATCACAAAGAGGCTTTTCTACTTTTATATTGTTTTTATTTGTCATATGTGATGTTGTGTTTATTTAGTTTATAAGATGCTCAATGATGCTTATTAAAGTGGTCCTATCTAACAACATCATATTGGTATTCTATGATAATCACAACCGAACATTAATGCAACAACACATTTCCTTGTTTAATTAAGGGAGTTCTTAAGTACATCTTAAACTCATGTCGTCAATCAGCCTATGAGGGTTTTCTTGATTGACTATTTTCTCTCAACCCTTAATTTTTGCATATGATGCCTTTTTCGATCTTCACCCTATCGGGGTGCCCATTTTTAGTAAAGATGCCATTTGACAGTCTTCAACCCACAAGGCTATTATTTCTCTTCTTTTTCTCTTTTATTTGTCTTTAGCCATAGAACCTTTTCAGCCTGTCTATGTTCATAAGTTCCCTTAGTTCATTTCCATTATAATCTATAAGAATGGTAGTGCCCTTTGGTAACATTTGCTTTAGGATGAATGGCCCTTCCTAATTTGGCTTGAACTTTCCTCTTGTATCAGGCAATCCTGGTCTCATTTGCTTGAGGACTAGCTCTACTTCTTTCAGTTTACGATCCCTCACCCTTTTACAGAAGGCACGTGCCATCCTTTTCTAGTAAATTTGATTATGATAATTAGCTCTTAACCACTTCTCATTTAGCAAATTTAGCTGTTGGAACCTTTATTTGACCTAAGCGGTCTTGGGAATCTCTAACTCTATTGCCACTTTCAATGACTATAGCTCAACTTCAACTAGAAGCACTGCATCTATCCCATACACCAAGGAGAATAGAGTAGCACCCGTTAAAGTTCGGATTGTAGTTCTGTACCTCTACAAAGCAAAAGGAAACTTGTCTACCCAGTCTTTATAAGTCACTACTATTTTGGCCAAAATCCTTTTGAGGTTCTTATTTGCTGCTTCAACCACTTCATTGGCTTATGGCCTATAAGGAGAGGATTTATGATGCTAAATCTTGTATTTCTGTAGGAGAGCCTTTGTTTTTGCTTGAAACTGGACACTATTATCTAAAACTATATGGTGTGTAACACCATATCTATAGATCAAACTCTTTTTTATAAATTTAGACATTTCTCTTACCCCTGACTTCTTGAAAGATTCTACTTCAACCCATTTTGAGAAGTAATCAATCACCATTGCGATGAACCGATGCTCGTTTGATGCTATCGAATGTATCTCTCCCACTATGTTAATCCCCTATGCAATAAATGGCCAAGGAGATGATATGCTATGAAGTTCAGATACTGGCATGTGTTTCAGATCTTTGTACTGCTGGCACTTATGGTACCTTTGCATGTATTTTAAGTAATCATGATCTATAGTAAGCCAAAAGAATCCTTGGTGCATGATTTTTTTGGCTAACTTTAAACCATTCATATGTGTACCAAATGAACCTACATGTATCTCTTCCATAACCTCTTCTACATCCCATTCTTTTAAGCAATAAAGCTAAAGACCGTTCACTTGCCTTTTGTATAGAACCCCATCTACATTGATGAACTGAGTCGACAGCTTTTTTAATACCTTTTTTTCCTTATCCATGGCTTCCTTAGGAAAGTTTCCACTTTCTAAGTAATTCTGGATGTCATAAAACCATTGCTTGTCTTTTTTTTGCTCTATTTCCATAATTTGCTCTGTCTCAAAATAAGGCCTTTCAGAACTAGAAATGATAACTAGTTTCATAATTACCCCCTCTAGATTATCCCACATGGAAACTAAGGTAGCTAACATATCTGCTAGTTGATTTTTATCCCTCAGAACATGATGGAAAGTACATATTTCAAATTGCCCACTAACTGTCTTTAGATATTCTGCATAAGGCATCAGCTTTTCCTCATGAACGGTCCACTCTTTATTAGCTTGATAAACTACTAATGACGAATCCCTAAACACCTTAATAGTTTTAGCACATAGAGATAACAATGCTTCAAGTTTGAATGTGCAAGCTTTATATTCAGCCATGTTATTGGTGACTTTGTATCTCATCTTCTTTGCTAATGGTAGCTTTTCTCCTTTAGGGGTTATTAAAATCACTCCTACTCTTACCCCTTTATTATTTCCTACTCTATCAAAGTACATCTACCATCCCTAGACTACAATTGGATTCAAGTCTTCATTCAAGAATTCAAACTCTAGCTGCTCACCTTCTAATGGATGATCGACCAAGAATTCTACAATTGCTCGCCCTTTTATGGTTTTTCTCGTTATGTACTGAATATCAAATTCTTGAAGCAAGAGGAGCCATTTACTCATTCTACCCATGAAAGATACTGATAACTGAAGATACCTTAATGGATTGTGCTTAGAAATGGCTTATATAGTGTATGACTAAAAGTAGTGTCTCAATTTCTTTGAAGCTCATACTATCGCTAAACAGATCTTTTCCACCTCTGCGTACTTGACCTTATAAGGGAGTAATTTCTTACTTAAGTAATAAATTGCAAATTCAATGCCTATTTCATCTTCATGTGCTATCATAACCCCCACTAAACTTTTTTCGATAGATAAATAGAGGATCAACGGTTTCTCATGCCTAAATAGTTGTAAAACTGGCAAATTTAGCAAATACTCCCTGATTATGTCAAAAGCTTTTTGGCAATCCTCATTCCACTTAGTTGGCTAGTTCTTTCTAAGAAGTTTAAAGATAGGCTCACATATGGTGGTGAGCTTAGCTATAAACCTACTAATGTATTGGATCTTACCCAGAAATCCCCTTATTTCTTTTTCTTTCTTTGGGATAGGCATTTCTCGAATTGCTTTAACTTTATCAAGGTCCACTTCGATCCCTTTTTGACTCACAATATGTCCTAGGAGATTTCCTGAAGTCACATTGAAGATAGAATCTTTTGGGTTCAGAGGAAGATTTTACTTATCTATTCTCTTGAAGAATTTCTCTAAGTCCTCAAAATACCCTTCTCTTGTAAAGAATTTGATCATTATGTAATCAACATACACCTCCACTTCCTTATGAATCAGATCATCAAGAATCTTTATGGCCATCCTCTGGTACATAGCCCTAGCATTTTTCAACCCAAAAGGCCTGACTTTGTAACAAAAGGTGCCCTATTCTGTGATAAAGGTGGTCTTTATCTTGTTAGCAATTCTGTTCAGAATCTGATTGTAGCCAGCATACCTATCCATAAAGCTATACATCTTACACATCGTGGCACTATTAATCAACACATCTATATGAGGCAATGGAAAATCATCTTTCGAGCAAGCTTTATTAAGATCTTTGTAGTGAATACACATCTAGACTTTGCGACGGGAACCACATTAGCTAACCACGTCAGATATTGAACTTCTTCAGAAATTTGGCCTTAACTTGCCTGTGTACTTTTTCCTTTATCTTTTCTGCCCATTCTAGCCTCATCTGCCATAGCTTCTATTTCACTGGTTTTGCTTTTAGGTATGTATAAATGGCATGTTCTGCTATTTCCCAATCTACCCCGAGTATATCCTCATAAGTCTAAGCAAAGACTTTTTCATATTTTTTTAGCATTCTCTCAAATTTATTCCTCTCTTCAAGAGTTACATCAGATACAATTAAGATCTCTTTAAGATTTTCATCAGTACCGAGATTAAACGAGGTAGTATTGATTAAATTAATATCAAACATGTTATGCGAGTTATGATTATCATTATGCATGATGTAGTTAGATGAGACATCACAAAAATAAGCAAAATTATTCATATTATTAATGAAAGAAATAGGAATATCATCATTAAAAAGTTTGGGCGCATATAAATTATCACAAGAACATTCAAGCAAGTTCTCTCCTTGCATCTTCTTCTTCCCTTTCTCTTGGAGCATAACATCAGTTAGGATCTCTTCTTCATGCCTAATTTCAATCTCAGTTAAGTTGATCATAATTTCCTCATCCTAGAAATCTAAAATAGCTTTCACTTTATTTGTGGCCCAATTGAATACATCACTAAAGATCTCAAATCTTGACACAACCTATCTTTCTGTGATAGCCAGCTTTGATTCCCTACAATAACTGACTTTTCCTTCAGCTCAGATAAAGCTCTCTTCTAAGAGTGGGATATCTTTTCTGGTCTTCTTCAATTCTAACATCTCTATTGTGTATCCTAATCCTTTTCGATGCCTCTGTCCTTAAGGTTAGATGATTGAAACAGAACCTTCTAAAGTGTATCCCAATCCAGCTCCATGAAGAGAGTTCATCTTTTTCATCATGTTCACCATCCTAGGGTTTTCCTTTTTTTTGAGAAGATTTTAGCAATATGGAAACTATTGAACAGTTGATTAGCTATTTCAAGCATTGAAATCTGATTCTCCCTCGCAGCCCTGATTGTCACAATCTCACCATCATGGGGGATCTTGATCATTTGATTGTGTCGATAGAACTCCCCTTAGGTTATGGAACTATAGTCTTCCTAAAAGTAAGGAGAAATTCACTAGAATATCGAGCACTGCGAACTCTACATCATCCATAACTACCCCTATTTTAACTTTGAACTTGAAAGTCCCGTATGCTTATCTCTTTGTGTTGTTATAAGCCATAATGGTAAGCTTAGACTAAGAGATCATCGAATCCTCAATTCCATACATGGCTACAGCCTTAAGCAGATATATATTAATCGATGACCCATCATCCACCATTACACAAGCCATATGTTTGCCATTCACTTCTACCTTGATATATAAAAAACAATTATGATGACACCCCTCGAGCGGTAAATCCATATCAAAAAAATTGACTCTTGTCTCCTTATCTCCTTTTACCATTGCCACCAGCTCATATAGTGATATGGTAGTAGAAACGGTTGCTGCACTTAAAGCTTCAACTACTTTCTGGTGATAAGAGGTGAATTGTCAAAGCAGATCCCAAATTAAGATCTAGTTAGAGTCTTTTTTAACTATTTGGTGATAGCATCCTCTTCATTCTCCACTATCGGAGGAATTGGATCCCTTTCTATTTTTGGTACTACTCGCTTGCTGCGAGTCACTACTTTAGTTTCTATTTCCTTACTCACTCTTTATTCCGGATCAGAATCCACCCACAAGTCTTGAACTTGATCTTCTAACTCACTCTCACTATCCGTAGCTTATATGTTTGTCATACATACTAAATTTTACCTCAACACTTATTGTCACAGCCAAATAATCATTCCCATACAAATCTTAAAGAACATACCATTTTAGGAGTCCTGAGTTGACCATATTAACTAGAGTAGGAACTTTTACGTACTTACCTTGGATTTTCTACCTCTATTCTAGATTAGGTATTTGCCTTGAATCAATTAAATCCTATAAATAGTGTAGGTGTGTGTGTGCACATGATCAAACCACCACTTTCTCTCCCACTTCACCACTTAAGCCAGTGCCATTAATGCTCTCTCTGATTTCCTTTTTTTTCTTCTTTTCATCCTCATATCACCACCAAATCTCACAATTCTTACACCAAAAATCATCTACATCACTCCTAGAAGCTAATTTTGGGATCAATTTTATATGAAAAGGTGATTTAGAGGCAAAAAGAGAGATTTGCAAATTTAGAAACCCTAGCACTTTTTTAAGTAATTAGAGATGCTCTAGATTATTATTCTAATGTTATTTTTGAAATTACAGGTGTACAGAGTTTTTATGAATTTTTCTAATTTATTTTCTATTATGGAATTTAGAGAACTTAGAGGATAGCAAATGCAAGGGTAAAGAAAAGCTATAGAGTCATATTTAGGATGCCAAATAACCTCTCTATAAGTGTATTCGATAAAATATGTGCATGTATGTATGAATTGCATAACTTTCATAATAGGTGTCATATGGGACTTCATTGATATTAAGGGTTAGAATAACCCAAAATTGGATTGAAGGGTATATTAGGGCTTAATATATGTTAATTAACTAATGTAATTCAAAAGTGGAGTGAAAATAAGCTAAATGGGAAAAATGGAGTAATGGCCATAATGTATGTAAAACTGGGGACATAGTGGGAATTATTGAATTAGTTGTATCATTGACATAATTAAGGTATATTAAGCTTAAATGTATAAATATAACATGCATGAAATGTATATATCAATGAATGTGTGAACTATTAAGAATGTGGGCATAAAACATGCAAATGGTGCATAACGAAATATGTGATGCATAAAGTACATTGGCATGATACATTTGGTAATGTGTATGAATTAGTCAATAATGTGTTTAATGGAAATCATGAAATGGCATGGGGAAGTGATAATGTGATGTGTGAAAGAAATGTATAATAATGAAATGAAAATGAATTTCTTAGACAAATAACATGAAATGGTTATCTGACATGGCAATGTACAATGATAAATGATAAATATGCCTACGGGCTTAGATCATGAAAATGTGACTGGAAATAATATGAGAAAGGTGTGTATAAGGCATGTAACTCATATGTAATAGAAGTGGAAACATAAATAGCCCATATATGTTAGAAAACCTATTGGATAGGTTCATCAGTCAACTAAAGAATGTAGCAGTTGCTAGGACACTTTGGTGTCATTTACATGATGATATTGATAGTTTATTATACTTGAGTATAATATAGTTGCAGCTACCAAGAGGTCTAATAGAACCACTACACGTATTCTAAAGTTGGTGCAACTACTGAAAGGTTCAAAGACCACTATACATATATATATTAATTATATTGATGATATTGATTACAATATGGGTGCAATTGTTAGGAGGTTTAAGTGTGGCTATCGAGAGGTTCAGTAGGACCACTTATATTATATTAATGTGATATTCTAATGCTATAATGCCTGTAAACCAAGATTTTTGTGAACAGTGTTTTTCAGGCTCGAGGAATATTCCTTATAGTACGAGGCACCATTTTAAGTCTGAGGACTGGCATATTAGCCATAAAACTTTGACGGGCCTGAAAGTGAGTAAAATGAATGAATTTAAAATTTTAACAAAACCAATAAATCATTTCTGGTCAAGAACTAGTGTTTGTAGAGATAAATGAGACTGTGCCAGGATAGCTCCAAGAAGTACCCGGATGGACCCGAAAATATCATACCGAGTGAATAATAGAGGAGGAATTATAATTTTTTGAGGTCATTTAATATTTTTTCGAATTATTTTATTCTGACGAGTGAATAGTGCCTAAAGTCAACTATTGACTTTTTACTTGAAATTTTATGTGGGCCTTCAGGACACTAAGCAAGGATTTTTAAAACCAGAATGAATATTTTTGGAGGTCCAGAGAATATTTTATGAATTTTCAAAGATTAAAATTGGCATAGGGTGAATAGTAACCCTAGCTCCTGAAGGAGTTTCGGGCTGAAATTTTACAGGACCCTTAGTGAATTTAATTGAAGATTTTTGGGACTAGAATCATGATTTTTGGAGCTCTATAGAAATTATTTTGAATTTTCAAAGTTAAAAATCCACTTTGCATACACACCTAAAGGGACATGTGTGTGGAAGGATGGGATAAAAGAAAGTCATCTTCTTCCCTCCCATAAGAAAAAGCCGACGCCATTTAGTCTAAGCTCTCTACCATTTTTTCATCATTTCCTCTCTCCTTCCATGCCAAAAGTTCACAAAAATTATATAGTTTAGAACCTCCATGACACCCTGAATCAATTCCAAGTGACTGAATGAGAAAAGGAGTCTAAAAAATAGAGTTTGGAGCACTTGATGAATGATGCCAATTTCATGGGTAAGTGCTTCTTTTTGAGGTTTCTTATTTTTTTTATAGGGTATTTGAGGTGTGAATGTTATTTATGGAAAAATATTTTAGTTTGGAGCTTTGTGTAATTTTGTAAGAATTTTCAAAGTTGGAACCATGTATGGAAGTTTGAGAAATGGTGGTTCAAGGTGGAGGAAGGTGAATCCAAGGCTTTTGTAGTAGCTTTAACATGACAAGGAGTCTGTTGTAAGTGAATTTAATTGAAACATATGATGTATGTCAGGAAAATTTGAACTTTGAAGTATGGGTATGCGATGGAAGTTGGAATTTACATGTGAATGTATGGTGTGTGTATATGAATGGTATGTTAAGTTGTGTAAATTAATGAGTTAGGATGGGTAATAAATGTGGAATAGATGTGGATGTATGGGTTACATGCATGATTAGGTGTCTATCATGTATGCCATGTTATGGATATATAGGTATGGCATGAAAGCATGTGAGAGTAGATGGTATTATGATGTATGAAATATGAGCATCATGGAATGCATAAGAAATGGTATGGTTATGTGAATAAAATTAATAAGATGGAATATGAATGATGTATGTAGTGGGAAGGTATGAAAGCATGAAATGTAAATTGGTAAGATAGAAAATATTACATAAAAAGATTGAATTTAATTAACAAAGGTTGGTTAGGATTTTTGAATGGAAATAATGATTCTACATGGTAAGTCAGATGTAAATGTTGGATGGGGTAAGGTATTTTAGGATATAATAGAGTGAGGTGGATAGAGAATAAATAGGTTAATGGATTGGTAAGAAAAAAAATGTACTAAATGAATAGTGATGGTTACATAAAATGGACCCGTAACTGTCCTAAAATTTATGATGACCTGTAACCATGTGGAAAATATGACCGGATGAAATAAAATCAAATCTATGTTCTTTTAACATGAAAATAAATAGACTAAATATTTGGTAGATTGCAATGGCCATTAGTTAAGTCTAGCTAAACAAAAATGAATTTAAGAGATGATTAATTATTGAAAAGCAGATTGAATAAATAAAAGTCCAAGAAAAGAATTGATTAATGCACAATAAAATATGGATAAAGTTTAAGAAAAATTAATATATGAATATTGTGGGAACTTTGGGTTACAAAAAGGGATTGTAATTGACATAAACTAGAAGATATGGGTACAAAGTAATTATTATAAAGAATTCTATAAAGTAGATGGTTAAATTAGTTGACCGTATAGGAAAAGGAATATTTCTATAAACCCAGTAACAGTGAGAATAAGCTATTAAAATTGGAAACCAAGTGATTAAAATGAATAAAATAAAATCCATGAAATGGAATCCCTTGGAATATACAAAGACAAGTTGAATAGGTTATATGTGGCAACATACAATTATGTAAAATTAATGGCAAGAATGAAACTAGAATTAAGAACAAAACAACTTGATAAGACTAAAGAATAGTGAATGGTATTTGATGAACAAATGAACTAAAAGAAGTGCTGGGAATAGAATATTTTATATTGGACAATCCAGATAATGAACATAATGACTATAAAAGATAACTAAAAAAGGAATCTAGGGATTTCGGGTTGTTTATACACTAGATAGGTTGACCAGTCAACTAGGGATTAGTAGCTACTAGAGGCTGAGTCTATATAAATTTTAGCCTGTATATGGCAGATGCAGCCATCGAGTATTGATTTGAGCCTGTATGCTCTAGGTATTAGGAGTGGTCTACAGATAAGTCCCTACTACTTACTTATGGATATTGAGAGTGGTCTACAGATGGGTCCTTGTTATCTACCTTTGTTGTTATTGATATGATTGCAGATATTGGGAGTGGTCTATGAACAGGTCCCTGCTATCTGCTAGTCTGATATTGGGAGTGGTCTATGGACAGGTCCCTACTATCAAACGATGGGTGTGTACAAATGTCGAGGTCTATAATGTGGGTCACTATATAGCTTTCCCTTTTTGTTTGATTCTCAGACTTGGTTGGTGCAGCAGTTGAGGCCCAAAATAGGGGCCACTACACATTTTAATTCCCATTATCCAGTGGCTAAGAGTTCTTCCTAGACCTATGGGGGTAAAAGATAAATAGAAGGTTTTGAAAAGATTTAATAATATTAATAAAGAATTTGAGACATAAATTACTTTAATAGAGACAATTTATGAGTAAATGTATTGAGACCAAAGGATAATCTATAAAGGCTGAGATAGAATAAACTTATGTGAACTTAATAAGATTACTTAAAGAAATAAAAGACTGAGGAAATGGTAAGTGGGCAAGAAATCACTTAAAAGAAATAAGTTACAGGAGAAATTAGTTAATATAATAGTAGATAGTAACATATGTTTGGATATCTCATAAACAGAGTCAAATGACAGAGATTGACCAGAAAAAGGTATAAATAAGTGGTGGAACAAAATTGAATAGGTGACTTAAACATAGTAAAAACCCATAAATTGAATGAAAGTTAATATGATTCACTTGACCAGTAATCATAGATGGAAGCCTAAATAAAAAGGATTGGGAAATCTTAAATAGATATTATTAGTAAATTCTTATGTGCTTGCATATAATAGAGTACATGGTATGTTTGGTTAAATTCACCACTGAGTGCATACTCAGCGTCTTGAGTTTTCGATACGTAGGTGGTAAATTTGGGAAGATATGATGCAAATAATTAGCAGTGCAGCCGATGACTATGTAGGTATGATATCATCTAATGAAAGTATATGGCATGGTAATTAGAGGCACTCGTGCATATTATTATGGGTAATTGGGTGTTAGGATACTTGATATTGCTAGTACAGTAACATACAATAGTAGCAAATGAGTTTGTAATTGTAAATATATCCTAGACTAATATTTGGCTATAAGGTCAAGTGTGTGAGTGTCATATGTTTGGCAGGATCACCTCAGACTATAAAAGCTATTAAAGGAATTTTCTTGACTGAATAGGATGAATATAAGAAAAAGTTAAACAAAAGGCCCCTGGGGAAATCCAAGGATGGGTAACCTCATAGGAAGTAGCACGCTTTGCCTAATTTCTTCAGGAATGGGCAGGGGGTGTTACAAGTACAGTAGCTGTGAGGTCCAAAATATGGGCCACTACACAAAATGATCTCGATATCCAATATTGGAATTGGTCTCTATTAGATATGGGTTGTTAAATGAGAAATGATAAGATGTAATCTATGGGATAAATAAATGGATTAATGACTAAAGTTTAAATAAGACAAGTAAATGGTATAATACCTTTGGCATTGTTATAATAAGTATATGGTTAACGAATTTGGAACTTAATACTAGTAGGTAATCATGGAAAACCAATTGTAAATGCAAATGACAAATCCTGAGAGGTAAGTTATACAAAATAAATAATAAGTCATAATAATACAATGACATATAATGGCTAATTATGCAACATCATAGGATTATTAAAATACACAAATGTTATATGACATGTTTTATTAGACTTGCATGTTTGGCATGAATGCATGTGTGTTTGAGCATATTTTATTGAATCCACCACTAAGCTTTTTGTTTAACACATCAGTTTTTTGATGCATAGGTCATAGATAGATATAGCTTCAGTCAAGCCTCAAGGTAGCTGTGCAATACGAATAGCCTCCACCTTTGGTATATCTTTGTGTATCTTTAATGTGATGTATATAAGACTAGTTAGGACTCATATGTATATAAATAAGGTATGGGTCCAGTTTAGTCATATTTATGTATAGTTTATAAAAGTACATTGTTCATGTAAATTAATTGGATGGACATTAGTAGTGTGTAACCGATATGTGATGTGTGATTGATATGACATAATATTGAGACTATTATGAATGTTGTGATTGTGATGTGACTAATGCCCCTATTTACTGACAACAGTGATATTTAGGGTTTAAAGAACCTAGTTGGCTGATTGAGAATGAGAATGTTATAGAAGTGTTATTTCTTATAGGTTTATTTTGGGACATGACATCGAGTAGCCATTATGCTACTAGATTTTTGTCAAAATAGAACACCAATATTTTACATGTTTATGCATGTAACCTTTGGCTTAATTATATATGGGCCCAAGATGCTCAAGATGTGCACATGAATAATCAAGTTTTAAGAAGGTAATGGTACAATTAGGCATAAATTGGATAACATGTCATTTCTTATTTAAGCTGGCAATGGTTTAGGTAAGTGGCATCATAATGTGCCATCTCTTATTCAGATCCAATTACTGGGTTGGGTGAAGGGTGTCACATAGTAATTTAAAATTCATCTTAAATAATAAATCTAGCAGCGTTTTGTGATTTACCATAAAGGACATTTATAGATTCTTTCTATAAACTTTTCTAATTAAGTTGTTGCAAACCATAGTGATCCTCTATTAGGACCACCTCTAAGGTAATTCACATAAGAAGTTCTTAAAAGAGAGCAATTTAATATTCTATGTGTTAGTAGGAATTTCAAGAGGAGGAAGGAAGAAGAAGAAATTATATGTGTTTTAATTATTTTATGTGCCAATTTCTATAATATAATCTATGCATATGGTGGTTATTGCTATATAGGTTGTTTATACTTTAAACAAACCCTTATTAGGTCAAAGTTTGATACTTAAAATCTACCCTAAGTTAGACCAAAATGGACCCATAAATTGGGCCTTATTTAGTCCTATGCATATAAGCCCTTAAGTTGACTTATATGTATTTTGCATTAGCTCTACTTTTATTAATCCTATGTGGAACTCCAAGGCCCTATTTTGTATTAATAATTACTTTAATTTAAGTCCTTTTAAACCCTTTAAAAGACCATAGAAATTAGATTTAAGAACAATTAAAATTAGGACTTAACAAGGCCCAAGTCTAGAAACCCTAATTTCTAGACTACATATTTACAAGTGGGCCACAAGATTATTTGTTTATTTCTTCTTCTTAATTCATCTTCCAATGATATCTCATATCATTAGAATATTCAATCTCATTGAATCTTCCTCAAACTCTTTTTATGTGTGTGACCCTATGGTTTCCAGAATAATTGGGTAGTACACAGTGAAGTAGAGTCCTAATCTAACTCAGACTTTATAGATTCAATCTTATTAAACCAATATCAATTCACCAATTGGTGTATCACTTATGTACAAGTCAAGAGCTAGCCATGTACATGACTACCTAAGTGTTGGAAAGTCAAGTGGTTTTTTGTAGTGCACTCAGACAACCTTTGCTTGGTATAATATGTTTTCCTTTTTGTGTGATGTATTTAGATGGTGGCACTCATATGTATAACTATAGAGACTGGGTCCAGTACTTTAACATATGTTTGTTGCTTACCTTAGTATAGTGTTCATGTAAATTAACAAACCATATTAGTAGTACATTATCACCATGTAATGTATGTTTATTATAAAATGATGATGAGATTGTAATACTCATTGTAATTGAGAGGTAACTGATAATGAAATGTACTGAATGATGTCATTGGAGGATCAGAAGGACCCAAGAGACTGAGATTGAGTTCGAAAACATTATAAACGTGTTATTTTCATAGGTTTATTTTAGGACATGTCATTGGATAGCCGTTATGCTGCCGAAATTTCATCAAATGAAATAGTAAGAATGTGAATACATATATGTATGATATTGTTCTTAAAGCTACACATAGGCCCCTAATACTTGTGATGTAACCACATGATTAGGAAAATAAATAAGTAATGGTAAAATAGGTTAACGTGTCATCTCTTATTCGAATTAGTAATAATTTAGGTAGGAGATGTCACAATATGCCATCTCTTATTCAGATCCAACTACCAAGTCGGATGAGGGATGTTATAATATTAGAGCAAAATGGTCGTTTTGCTAATCAAAATGCCTATTTCCTAGTGCAAAAAGGGCATGCTTTCCTCAATTACAAAATGGCCATTTTTAAGTCTCAAAATGGTTGTTTTTCCTTAAGGAAAATGGTTGTTTTCTCTTACAAAATGAAGTTGCTTTGTTGATTAGGAGAAAACTTGATAGAAACTTCATTTTTGGTCAAAATCTTTTATTTTAGATAAAATTTCTTGAAAGGTTGAGCCATCAGCCAAAAAGAGAACTTTTAGTCGAACATTAAGGTCCTTATTTTTTAGAATCCTTATCCTTTCTTCACCATTAGGCAATCCAAACTTAAGAGCCTTAGGACTCAATATCTACTGCTACCTCTAACTTTAAGGAGGCAACTATAGAGTACGTGAGGTGACCCAAAGTTTAAAAAAGGAGAGAGATGTATACCTATTTGGGTGACCCTTCTAGATAAGTTTTAGGATGTTAACCCCCTTCTTAGTAGAGGATTTAAGATATTCGATCTGTGATGTTTACCCTCTTCCTAAGAGGGGTTTGGCTTCTATCAACTTCGCTTATTTAGGAAGGTGAGACCATTGTACATGAGAACTTTGTTCGAGAGCTACCTGCACTCAATAGGTGTAACTTCTGTCACCTTTTGAAAACATCATATAGGGAAAAATTTTTGCATTTGATAACTTTGTTATGAAAGCTCCCTCTACTCTATAGGCTTATCTAAATAGAGTGAGGCCATTGCATCTAGTGGGTGTCAAACAATTCTAGTAATTACATCTAACAATTTTTTTGAAAGTTTAAGAAGGGTATGGCTATTGCACCTAAAGATTTTTTCGGAGGTTTAGGCAAGGAAAAATTATTGCATTTATAACTTTGTTTCAAGAGCTCTCTTAACTCAGTAGGTTTGTCTAGATAGGGTAAGGCCATTACATCTAGCAGGTGTTAAGCGGAGCTAGTTGTTGCATTTGACAATTTTATAGAAAGTTCAAGTACGGTGAGGCTATTGCACTTAATGATTTTATAAGAGGTTTAGGTAGG
>CANXYI010176156.1:0-13204 GCA_948208565.1 Hura crepitans
TATTTACTTTAATATAATAGCATAATCATACTAATTCTTATCACAAATATACCTTTAGTATCTTTGGTACTAAAATTTCAGCTTAGCTTGTAAATGATATATAACCATTTTAATTCTTATACCTAACTTCTTATCAAACAAAACTATTCACCATTATATAGTTTAGCCAAATCATTTCATTTAATCTCCATTTTAATTTTTATTTTCTATACCTTGACACTTTCGACCTCCCTTAGTCTAAAATTTAAAGTTAACTTTTCATGGCCCTAATTTCTTATCACTCAAATTTACTTTAATTTTGCTTTTAAAAGACTAATACATTTAATTAACTCATATAATGGAAATCTATCATTGTACGTAATACATAGACCATATGTATTTCACAAGCCACATAAAATTTTAAAGTCTTAAATATTCCAATTTAATTTTTGAACTCTAGTTATAATTCCATACATTAATATCAACTAAAACAACTAATTCAACTTAATTACATTAGTTCCATAATAAAAATTAACTTGCAAAAATTCATAACTAATAAATAAACTTACCTCTTTAAGCTCTAATCCTCTAAAATCCATCTACTTCCCTTTAATCTTCTTGTAATTCCTTCAATTCTTCATCTAGTTCTCAAGTTCTTCAACTTTTATATTCCATTTCTCATATAAAATTCATAAAAAATAACAATTAATCACCTAACTTTAATTAATTCTATAAATAATCACCACTAACCCTTAATTAACTTAATAATTCACACAATTGAAGGACCAACTTACCCATTTTCAAGTGACCTTCCATACTTGATTCCCCCCTCCTTTCATCTTCTAATTCCATTTTCTTCCATATATCCTTGTAGAACTAATGAAATTTGTGCTATAGGCTTTCATTTGAGAGGTAATGGAAATTTTGGCCATTGATGGTAAGAGAGGAGAGAGATGTTTGCTAAAAATTGAATGATTATTTTATGTTATTCCCACATTTATACTAGTAAACCAATGCTTAAGATTAAAGATGGAACACATGTAAGGCTAAGATTATTTCTAAGTGTCCCTTTTCTTTTAATATTTATTTAATTCATTTTAATTTAGAGGGTAGAGATCTCACATGCTACTATTTAATCCAAGGGTTAATATGGCTCCCAACACAAATATCATGTCATCCTTATCTCATAAATTGTCATTTTCTCTATTTATTTTAACTAATTTATTTTTAATAGTTTCCATGTTCAAAAAATTCCAACTCTATGATTTTTGAATTCCTTAGAATTTTTTAGCTTCAAGATATTTAGGTTTCGAATTTTTTTGACCTCATTTTATGAATTTTTGATTTAGTTCTAAATAAATTACTATTCATTTCGAACTGTATTCTAGATTTTATTTTTGATTTTTAACCACTTATATGACCTCATTTTGCTTTCAAATTATATCACGATTTATCTTATAATTTATTGTACCACCTAGTAGGGTCGATTTCATTTAGGCTCGAAAAGCACTATTCACAGCCCTGTATCACAATTCACCAAGACCATTTCTCGAACCTCGTTCTTTTCATATTTTCTCATCATCCAATGCCACATGTCTATTCCTCTTCACTTTCATGTGTCCCTTTCTTCTTTTTGGCCATCAACAGTGAATTTTCTACTTTTCCCTAAACTTTTAACATAATAACAATTATACCTTTTAGTCATTTTCACTTAGTTGTTCATGCCAATCGACTCTACTTGATCCATTTGTCTATTTTATTCCTCACTTTTTATTTTAATTTCCACTTTATTCCTATGAAAAATCGGATCAAAAGTTGGGGCATGATATCACATAATCACAATAGAATTCAAATAAGATCATTTCATTATATTAGAACAGAACACAAGACAGAACAACTGTAATCTATCAAAATAGTTGTATTCTATCATATCTCTATCAGATTTAACAAATTCAATTAGAGATATCTACATACTCGAGTAAGATAGAAAATTTCACTATGAAAAATGAAGAATACAATTTGAATTCCTCCTTTATGATCCTCTTCTTATTTTTCCCATCTAAGCAATGGGCACAAAACTAAATTTACTGTAATAAAGTCAAATATATAATAAATTATCGTGTGTTAGTAGGGCAATACTTTTATATATTTTTTTGGCAATTTGTTCCAAGATCAATATAGGCTACAATCCTCATGTCAATATCTTAGTCTAAAAGTTAAAAAATTTTTGAAATGAAAAAATTAATTAAAAGGAATAGAGACGTTGAATTTTAATCCTCAAATATGGATTTTCACAAACTTTTTGGGTATAATCATAATTTAAATCCACCAATCCAAGCCATATTAACGCCTTGCAACTATTTAATATTAAAATAATTATGATCCATGTTTTCAATCCTTAAAATCTCTAACTATTTAATACTAATAACTATGCACTGTGCTACGGACATTCATGAAGCAAATGGACTTAAAATGTCTATACATTATTAAGTAAATAGCTATAAACTATAAATGGATGTTTGGGCAATTGATGGTAAATGTTGGGTATTGATTAATTTTTAGCACTTGTTACATTTTTGCATAAGCTTTTTAGCATCCTTTTCCATGGTTGGCCAATATTATCCCTATTGTGACACCCCTTATCGGACTAATTTTAAGACCTGGATAAGAGATGTCATTGCAATAACCCTTGCTCAGACCTCTATCAGATCCAAATAAGGGATACCATGAAGTCCAAGTTCAATCGTACTAATCCTTCACGAAAAGTTTAACTTAATTAAATGTCAATTAAGTGTCTTCCTTCATTTATAACAAATTTGATGTAAGCATATTTTAACTAAAAATTCTCACCCTATATAAATACACTCCTATTATCATTTCAAATACACCACACATCTTCGGATCCTCTTGATCCATCATCGAATCATTATTTACAACCATGATCGTCATTCTATAATATTATGTCATTATCAGTATACATCTATCATAATTACTCGATACATATCCAGGTGTTTAGTTCTATACTCCATCATAATTATATTAATATATATTATAATAAAATTATACACAAACTGAAACTCTAATACAAGGGAATTGTATCCTACAATACAAAGCTAAACATAAGTACCTAATCATCTAAACCATTTTTGTGTTATGAATAACTAAATCTTCTCTCGAAAAAACTTTTTGTTTGCATGATTGTACTCTGAGGCTACATCTGTTGCACTATAGCTAGACCCACGCATCAAAAGAACTGATACACGATGCATATGCTTAGTGGTATGTCCATTGAAATCCACATGTGTACATACACATATAAACTATACACCAATTAAACAAATGAAATAGCTATTGCGACAGTTTCTGGCCTTATAGATCCAATATTATCAATACCAGTTGATATTTTCATAGTGTTTGTAAATTTAAACTTTTAATTAATGTATTACGCAAAATTACCATTTAGACATGATGACATGTATATATATGTATTATCACCAATATTCTATGAATCGGAGACTAAACATCACCTAGCATCCCACATTAACTAAATTAAAGACAAATATGTCATTCATTATATACTTTATCTATACACTACCCTCAAGAGTCCACATGCTATTCGTATTGTCGTCATTTATCGTTACTTGGTCAAGATACTCTTACTCTTTACTTTCCAATAAGTTACCTTTTATGACACCCTCTTTAAATTAATATAGACTCAATTGCTATACCCTAGTCTAGGTGAAATCTATGCATTGGCTACAATCAAACTTTATTCAGTTACTTTCTTTTAATTAAAATCATTGTCCTTTAATAAAAACTCATACTATATAAATTTTATACATAATTTGTGAATGATATAATTATATTAATTTTCCAATCTATTTATAATTTACTTTCATCCTGATCTTCACTTAACTAACTTAAAGAATAGTTTTATCAAGTTTTTTAGTTGTTGACCCCTACTCGAGAGATCAACTTGATATACGGGATAACGAGATCTAGGTTGTGTAATGGCCCACATTTTGGACCACGATAGCTATACCTACCTATTTCCACCCAATAGTGGGACCAATTTATAAGAATCTCCCAAATCAGAGTGGCAAAGATTAGTCTTAGTAAACCTCCCAATAGCAGTAGGGATAGCAAGGATCAGCCCCGTAAGACCTCTGAAATCCCACTCATCAAATTATCTCAGGTAGATAGTAGGGATTAGCCTTATGAGACCTCCCAAATCCATAATAAGGTAGGCAAGCAAGGATTAGTCCATATAGACCTCTTAATACCCAAGTGTGTAAGGCTCACTATCAGAACCTCAGTGGCTACACTTGCTATCAAATATCACAGGCAATGGCCCAAGAGGACCAAAACTCCTAGCAGCTACTAATTCCCTAGTTGACTAGTACCTATCCAGTAGCTGATCTTACTAATAAGGGCCCTAAACCCTATATTCATTTAATCATTTACAACTAAATGTTCATTCATTTTATGTCACTCACACTCAAATGTTTGCATCTTCGTGGTATAATTTCTTTAGGTATCATTTCTTATAAATCTCATTCTTGTTCTCTTTATGCATAATACATCTTTTCATGGTAGTTCTGTATATAGGAATACACGCATAAGTTTTTGTAATTTATATATTAGTCACCATATATTCTTCTTATTTTCTTATTCAGACACTCAACCATTTATATATTTATGACCCTTACTTGTTACTTTAAGATACATGTATCATTACCTCCTTCTCTTTGTTCTAGTATCTTTTCTTAAGTCATAAGGTCATTTCCTTTTACTTAAGACTCATTGAATTGTTATTCAACAATTTAGGTCATTCACACTAATTCCATTTTTGTTTAAGTATTCATTTTAGTTATTTTTATACCATTTAGGCTAACCCTGAGTCATTCAATCCACACTTGTATATCAATTACATACCTAAATGAATAGTAAACTATTTGGCCACTCCAAACTAATTATGTTGATTCCATTTCTCATTCATGACTTTTACCTTAAATACATCACATTACTTTAATAAGATTAGAATTATGTACTACCTATTCAATTATTAACTACCCTAGTTCATACATAAAACATATATGTTTCGGCTACCCTAACTCTAGCCACCTACAAACAATTCACATTTTCTCTCCTAATCATATAGGCATAATACACCATCCTCACACATTACACACACATGCCTATTCACTTGTATGTAAACATACATATATCACATTCACATATATTTTCGAATTATGAATTTAATCAAGTTTAATACATGAGCTTATAAGTCCATTCATGTAATTAACTTAATTACTTAATCCAGATCATCTATTGATAAATCATGCTTAACCCCCACATGTTCACGTCCATACAACCTAATCAAGCCATTTGACTAAGTCTACTTCTTATCGACACCCTTCACCTTCAACTTTCTTGCTCTACCTAATCTCTTCTAACCTATATTTAGCATATGTTACATGTTATTCAAACGTTACCTCATTTATCCTCATACTCTTACAACAACTATTTTCATCGCCAAAGATCGTTACTAATCCTATGAGTCATTATTCATCTTAATCATTTCATAGATTATATCAAATACAACACAACCAAGATGCACACACATGCACCATGCCTTTCAGCCATTTGGCCTTGAACACCAAGTCGTCATATCATATCATACGCATGTTATAATTATAACACTTACATATACTAAAATTTGAGTGTCTACAATTTATCCATGTTCCATCCACTAAGCTCATTCATTTCATGCCTTATGCCAAATATAGCATATACCAAGCCCATACACGTACTCACAAACCATCTCGATCCTCAAGGCATATTCATTTTAGTTATCTTACCTTAGCCTATTTTTCTCTTATTCTATTCACTAAACACGTAATTGGGTCAACTATATCAACAAACACATAATATTTATGCACACACTTACACCAATTACTCTACAATAACATTCATGCTTTAGTTATTCTAGTTAACATCTCATATGTGCATTTCAATGAACAAACATACTACGTTCACTTAGAGTCCAATATCAATCCCATAGTTCCTCTATAGGGCTCTTTTTCTCCAATTACACTTCTAAGATTGTTGATTCCCCAATAGAAAAATACCACGGTTGCTACGTCAATCTGCCCTCTCCCCTAACTCATTAATTTACCTCACATAGGATGGGAGAAATAGAAAATTTTCATGAGCGATGTAACCTAAAAATAAAAAAATAACAAAAATCATTAATCTTTCCAATTGCTTTCACACCCGACACATGAGTTCATTTCTTAACCCATTTTCTTTTTTTTTTGGATTACATCCCCAACACAAATAGGAATTAAACTCTCTCTCTTTAAATCCCTAATTATTTTACTGTAGTGGTAATAAAAATAAAAAATGCAAAATCTATGAGCAAAGTGACTCGAACTTAGCAAACTGAAGACAGTCCATCCCGAAATTCATTCAATTCCCCTTTCTACAACTAGCCAATTCATACTACCCAAATTCTCCCCTAATTACGGTTAACAAGGTGTAAAAATGCAAGTAATTAGCTGAACAAAACTAGGAAAAATGTACCTTCATAGACTAGGCGTTGCTGCCCTTCTTGGTGTTGCCGCCATGCACGGCGAAGGTGGCTACAAAGTGCCAATTTGCCAGCACCTTCTTCCTCCCGGTTTGGTAGTTCCATCATCCTTCCCCTCTCTCTTTTTCTTTTCTCTCTCTCTCTCTCTCTCTCTCTCTCTCTCCTTTTGTTCGAAACTAATAACTTCTTTTGTCGCCGTCTGCCACAATTGGTGCCCTTAGCAAAACTGACACCTCTTCTGCCATCTCTCTATCTCTGTTACCTCCTCCACCTTCATTGTCTTCCTTTTGTTCTCTCTTATCTCCCTCTTTCTTTTTCCCTTTTTTTCTTTCCTTCCCTTTACTGCCTCTATCCTGTCTCTTATCCCTTCAATAGTAACTGGCTCAATCTGTGAGAGCGAGCTGGTTTTCTTATGAGCAAACTGACCCTTGGGTCGATTTTGAGGAAAAAAATAATTCCCTCTCTTTTGTTGGCTCATTTGCAGACAAATAATCTTATTGTTTTATTTTATTTCATTTATTTATTTTATATTTCCCCTTATTTTTTTTCCATGTAAATTTCATTTATAACTACACAAAATTAATCCGTAAATACCATTTCAATTCAATCAATATCCTAAAACAACTCTCTCTTTTTTTATATACGTTAAAATAAATTAATCACTCCCTTACGTTATTTTAAATTTATCCCCTTTCATAACTATTTAAGTTGATTTCTTTATTCAGAGTTAATCAATGATTAACACTATTGAAATTACATAAGTCACACATTATTTAATCATCTGGGTTTAAGTTTGAATTTCCATAATTCGCCATACTATTCATGTGCCAAAATTGACCAGGTGTTACACCAGTACCAAAGCTTTTCATGTCAAGGTTTATGCCATTTAATAAGCTCCATATTTCCCTTTGTGAAACTCTCAAAGAATGTAATTTCCATCATTTTTTTGAAAACAAAGTGGTCGTGGGTGAAAATATGATTACATATACAATAGCTCATCCTTTATGGCGTGAGGCTAGCTCAGTGAATTATTCCTTTTGCCTTGATCAGTTGTTTGGCAAAATCCTTGCATTTAGATAAGCAAAAATGGCTTGTCACCATCTTTCCATTTTGTTAATGGTGAAAGTAAGTTGCTTTCTGTGGCTTGGCCTTTCTAATTACTCATATGTAACTGCTCAAATCAAGTAATTTGTTGATAGAAGCTTATTTTGTGAGCAAATTGACTTCTTTATTTTTTAAGCGGAAAATTTTGATAAGCTCTTAGGTATATCCCTTTGTCTTTAGATGGGATAAAAGCTTGGTTGTATATTCTTTTGTCACGTATCATATTTGATTCCTTCACTCTAAACTTTCCTATTAGTTAGTTAACTACCAGTTAGGAGTTAAAATAGATAACTAAATGCTAGGGTTAGACTTATAGTGCGAAATAGCCTTATAACTAGGCCTTAGCACTAAAAACATTAAAAATTGATAGAAAAATCCATCATAGAATTAATGGAATCTGTCATGGATTGTTATTCCTCAATAGATCTGTGATCGACAAAAATCCATTGGCATATCTTTGTTAGGGATTTTTTTTTGCAACCGATTTCAATCTTTCATGGATAGAAAATTATGTTGCAATAGTTTTTAAAACCCATGGTGATTTAATATAATTTTAAGAAGGGTAGATGGACAATCCATTATGAATTCATCGTGGCTTTTATTGGATTTTATTTTTTCTACAAAAAATCCATTGCCCAATCTATTTTAAAACAAAATATTGTTAAAAATATTGTGAAGGCCAATCTGTTTATGATCCATTGCAAATTATTTTAAAATTTTAAAAATTTAAATTATCTTATTTCAAATAACTACCCATGAACTATAATATCAAAATTGACATTAATAAATAAAATATCACGATAAAAATATAATATAATGAGTCACTAAAAAGTAATAATTATCAAATAAAATTATAATTAAAAAATAGTACAAAATATATTACGATGAGTGACTAAGGATGAGTATACTATAATTAAGGCATCACTTTAGTTACCTTTTTTTTTGTAGTGCTACATGTCACAAGATATTAGCTGCATACTTTTCTGTGTTAATCTGCCTCTTAGTTTCCATCTTTTGCAAAGCTATTACCAGTCAATTAAATTGATGATAGTCATGAGAAAATAGATAAAAACTTCAATTCACTACTTCATGTGCATATACAAGTCATGATTTTCAAACTTGTTCTAAGCCTAATTCTTTACTGAAGCCACTAAAGGATTTATCAAGCCAAGAACCAAAATTGAGAATTCTCATCTTTGGACAACCTAATCAAGTTTCTAATATCATAAATAAAATAAAATTTCTAACTTCAATTGTAAGCATTCCAAGTAATAGCATAACAAAGTGATTGATCTTGATTTCTATTTCAACTCTCATAAACAATTTGTACATACAAATAAAATCTTGTGAGCAGTGAAGAGGTCGTTCAATACGACTCGTTACAATAGCTTTCTTCACACATCGCAATAACATAACGAGAATGAATGCATCCTACTATTATTTACATGTTCTCTTATAAGCATTTCCTTTGAAGAAATTAGACTACAGTAGACTCCAATTAAAATGATCTATAAGATAGCATATACCTGTTTCGAAAATTTCTCTCCATCTTGTGGCTCTAATCTTTCCATTTGTGTTTTCAGCTAGATGATTAGGTTCTGTGTAAAGTCTATAAGAATTTTGGACTAGAGGATTTGCCATCAGAAATGGAAAAAAAAAAAAGAATTGCTTAACTCAAAAGATGAAGGATTAGAAGAGTTATATAGTACAGCATTTGCTATATGATTTAGGATCAACTCTATCTTATTAGCAAGTTACTACACAATTAGGACATAAATTATTAGTTAAATATATTTGTATGATGCATAAAATGCTTGAACTGTAATTTTTGAGAATATATAGAAGAGTTAGACCAAGAATCAATTGATGTTCAAAAGGCACTACTTCGATGGTCTACCATAGTAATTTCATCTCACAGTCAACACTAGAAGGATGCAAGATCATGCTTGAGCTATAAAGCATCCAATGCTAAAACTGAAGGCAATGGAAGCAAAATGTTGGATCCTAATACTTAAATAGATAGCAACTCTCATAAAAAAGAAAATGTTATACAGAGATCAAAACATCCTTCCCATTTTATGAGATAAATTGACAAAAAAAAAAGCACTAAGCTGAAATTAATGAAACTAAATTTAATCACCAAAAATCCATTTCTATAGAAAAGTGCAGCAATAGTTAATAGATATTCCTTGAGTAATGACTTAGAGTTAATTGAACATAAATATCTCCAATAAAAGTTTTTTGAAAATTGGCTGTACTATTGACTTATTTGCCAAGAAATTTCTAATTATTAATTACCCTACAAATTATGTGCTCTACATATGGATCCTTTTAAAATCCTTAGATTAAAATATAGTTAATTTTCTTAATTTAATTTATTAAATCTCAATTAGTATAAATTTTTCTTCATCATAATTAAAGAGGGTGGGAAAGTGTCGATTGAAATGAAATTTCAATAAGTCAAGGTCAACAAGATCTTCTTACCAAAAAATGATTTATTAATGTATGGCATAATAACATAATTATTGTTTCTATGTTTGAAAAAATGATATGATACTATATAATTAAATAATTATGTTAGTGTTTAATTTAATGGAATGATATAGTTTAAAAATAATAAAATGAAAAAAAAGAACGTATAGTTTAATTTTAGAAATATAAACTTTTATAAACCATGAGAAATCATGGATTCATAATTTAAAATTTTAGTAAAAAAATCCATGGAAAAGAATTGTTTATTTAATGAATTTGTATAACATCTATTAAATAATTCAGTCAAGGTACGTATACGTTGTTGTTATCATTTTCATTACCCTGCAATTTGCCAAGAAATTTCCTATTGTTTATTACTCTCATGGGTCCTTTTTTAAAATTTGAGAATAAAAAATATATAGTTAATTTTATTAATTTAAAATTTAAAATATCAATTAATATAAATTCATTCTTCATTATAACTGAAGTGTAGATTGAAATAAGTTTACTGAAAGTAATATAGCGTGTCTAATGGTGCCAATGGAACCTCTATAATGACAAAAGCCAATTGAAAGATATGTCAACTTTCAACCAACTTAAGAATCCACTCTCAAGAGGGTGGAAAAGTATCCATTCTCATTGCTCAGAGGACGATTCGTCCCTTAGTGCCAATGCCCGATGCTTCCGGCCTTTGGGGATCACTCTGACAAATTTGGTGCCCCCCTCCGCGCTTGCGTTAGTGGGAGTATCCTCTCGATCTCTCCTTTGGGCGATTTGCATCACCCTTTTGTTTCTTTGCAACTTGCCCACTATTTCTAAAAACAAGACAACAGAAAAAAGGAAAAAAAGCAAAGTCAGTAAGGCATACTCAAAAGAATGATTAATAATGAAAATAAGGGCATAGCATGAAATGCAGAAGATTTAGTAAAGAAATTAAATAAGATGGAACAAGCAGTTAATTCTCTCCCTCGGCGAGAGGATTAGCATCTAGGGCTAGAAGGAGGATACTCGTGGATCGGAGTCCTCCGCTCAACAAGCATTCCAAATCTCTACTTACGTGGGAGAAGTTGCTTGTCTCATCCCTAAGTAGGCTAAAAGTGAATGTACGAATTTTTGAAAAATTTCCCCATTCCTTCCTATTAACAAGGAAATACCTATCTTTGAACCCTTGTTTGACTAAAGGAGGTCATCAAACAAGGCCTTACCCTTGCGGCTAGAGAATGTGATGAAGGATTCTCTCTAGGTGAGGTAAAAGAAACACTAAAAGAGATCCATGAAACAAGGGACACTATATTGATGACACAATATCCGAAGAGAGGAAAGGATAAGCCCCCCGGTCGGGCTCAATTTACTTAGGCAAAAATTGTACGCCCTCATTATACTCTTATAGAAAGGAGCGAGAGGCAGACAGAGGCTGTACTCAAAAAACTTCTTAAAGAAAATAAAGAATTGACTGTGAAAAAGGCCATGGTTTTAGCCCATACCCTTCGGGCATGCAGTTAGGGAAAATTCATTTGGGATATCATGTTTTTCCTGAAAGAATTGGAGATGTATGTTTACTATGTTAGGCAGGTTTCCTACTTGATCTCGACTCAAATAAGGCGAGAGCACATAGAAAATCTCTCTAAAAAAAGGTAGCATGCTAGGTTGTGTGGACGTTGAACCTATTGGCTTAGAAGATGGCCGGCTGTACTCAAAAAACTTCTTAAAGAAAATAAAGAATTGACAGTGAAAAAGGCCCTGGTTTTAGCCCATACCCTTCGAGCATGCAGTTAGGGAAAAGTCATTTGGGATATCATGTTTTTACTGAAAGAATTAGAGATGTATGTTTACTATGTTAGGTAGATTTCTTACTTGATCTCGACTCAAATAAGGCGAGAGCACATAGAAAATCTCTTGAAAAAAAGGTAGCATGCTAGGTTGTGTAGACGTTGAACCTATTGGCTTAGAAGATGGCCGGCTATTGACTTTTCCACTTGGGGGTGTTGATGTCCTAGGGGGTTCTACATGTGGTGGCGAGGCGGCTAAAGCCAACTTAGGAGCCACAGTCGAACCTTGAGCGACTCTAACCATTTGGTCAAAGTCAGCCTTAGAGAAAGAGAAGGAAGAACTAGAGGAGGAAAAAGAATTGCCAAAGACAGCTAAGTCTATCTCATGATTTGAATGAAAAGAAGAAATTAAAAATTTAAAAGAAGGGGTGGAGACACTTACTTAGTGAGTAAAGCAAAAGAAGACGCTGGAGTTTTGGTAGAAAAATGGAACCCCACAAACCCAATTGACGTGCAAAAGACGCGATGAGGGAAATTGTGTAGAAAATGGCAAAAATGGTACACCGTTACCCTTGAATTCGTACCTATAATGAAGGCACTGTAAATGGTGCTAGAAAACTTGAAGTGACAACTTAATGTTAGTTGCAAGAAAAGAAGCTATGGGAACAATTCTCGAAGCGTGGCTTCCTTTGATATTCCCCTAAAATAATAATAAAAAATGAGTACAATGGCAATGAACAGGCACCCTCATTGGTGTCATCCTAGAAGTAGCTCTCCCAAAGGAAAAAATGAAGGGGAATCTAAAGTCACTCGAGGATTTCATTCACATTCCAATTCAAGGACGTGGGTAATCATAAGCTCTAACCTGTTAACTCGATCAGACAACCGAGAGGGGGATAAGTGATAAGGCCGAACCTTCCTCTACTCACTTGCCAAGCCCACCAGGCTCATTTCATGAGGCTTTGGTTCAAGAAGATCACGTTTGTACACATATAAGTAATCCTCCTAATAATGGGACGTACTTCTACCACTATGGGAACTGTAAATAGAGGCATTTACTGCACTCCAAGGTAAGTGTTTTTCGACACTAAAGTTATTTTTGTGCCTTCTTGGTGGTATTTGGGTTCTTTTCTATCAAGAAGTGGCAAAAAGATTCTAGCAGTGAAGAGCCTTAAAACAGAGCTGGTGGCAGCCCCAAAGGAATATACTTACAAAGAGCTTAGCACAGCCACGAGGGTTTGATTAGAGCAGAATAATAGGCAGAGGCTCATTTGGGAATGTGTATAAA
>CANXYI010176231.1:0-12734 GCA_948208565.1 Hura crepitans
TACTTCCCAAGTAAGCATCCATATGTTAACTTCAAGCATCTTTATGCTTACCACTTATGAGAACTACTGCTTGATCTAAACAAAAAGTATAACATGTGCTAATTTTTTTGCATTAACAATGTCTATCTTGTTAATACTAAGATCAGGGATATTTAAGTCCATCACATTTGCATGCAATAAGAATTTAACACTATGAACACTTCATAATTTTTCATTAGCACTGTGATTATATACCAAGGACTTCATAACATGGTTTAAGACATTGCAAACTATTATAAGTAATAGATAAATGTACCATGATATGAAGAGAAATGCCTTGTAGCATGATTTCATAATGTTTAAATACATCAATACTTCCATATTACATGAGCTCTAGGGCATACTTCTAACACATATGAGTGCCGACTAGTCTTACTTACATTACACTGAAGATACAAAAATATATGTAGAGCTAGAGCTATCCTTGCTACATTACTACACTAAGGCTCGATTAAAGCTATATTTGTTCTGATATGCTAAGCATAAAGCTTAGTGGTGTATCTGATAAAATATTCTTAAACATATATGCACTCATGCCAATTATGTATTTTAACAATAAAACATGTCACATGGCTTTTACCATTTTACCTTACAAATTATATTATCATGTAGTTAATTAATGTCATTACGTTATCGTAATTAAATTAAACTCATTTCATGTCACTTACATGCCTAGTTATCAATTTTTGTTTGCAAGTAGCTCTCCATAGTTACATGCCATCATTAAGTCACATATTTATTAATCAATTTAGTTGTCATATTAATGTCAAAGTTAATTTTCTTTTACTTAACTCATTAAATCTTAATTATTCATCCATTTATTTCATATTCATGTGCCATATTTTCACTATTTCCATTTACTAGCTAATATTTGGAAGGCACTAATCCCAATACTAGGTGTTGGGATCATGTTGTACAGTGGCCCATATATTGGACCCAACGACTACTGCACTAGTATACCTTATCAATATAGTGTATAATGGCCCTATTGAACCTCCCAGCCACCACTACCCACTTTAGATTATGTGTGGTGGTTATTTTAGATCTCTAAGCAGTTACACCCATATTATAATCAATATCATCAATATAATAAATGCATATATATCTAATGGTCCTATTAAACTTTTCGGTAACTACACCAACTTTAGAATCGGTACATGGTTCTATTGGACCTCCTGATGGCTGCACCAACTTTTATAATAAAGTATAATCAAATGTTAATATCATCATATGAATAGCACTAAGGTGCTCTAGAACTTTGTACATTCCTTAATTGACCGGTTAACTTATCCAACAAGCTGTCTAACATATATGGGCTATTCAAATCTACATTCTTATTATGTATGATTTACATGCCTAGTGTAATTTTTTTTGTACCATGTCTAATCATAATATCATAGTTCATGTCAATATGCACATTTTTTATTTGTTTTGATACTTTGTCATATCACATGGCCACTTATCCATCATACCATTCTCATTTTCTCATCACACATTCTCTTCCATATCACACTACCTTTTATCATGCTATATTGTTTTGAGCATTATATTGATACACATATTACTACACACATTGTGTTATCTACATTATGCACCACTTGTTTATTGCACAACACTTATATATTTAACAAATTACACAACAATTCCTTCAATTCTAGCTATATCCTTATTTTTCCAAATAATATGTCTATTTTTCTATTTTCCATATTTAGATCATTCTCACTCTATTTTTCAATCTTATTAAGCAATTAAACAGACATTAAACACTAATACACCCTTATTGTCAATTTAGGGTTATTTTAGCCCCTAAAATCAATTAAACATCATATGACACCTATTACAAAATTTATGCAATTCACATATCCATTCACATATTCCATGGAATACATTTATAAAGAGGTTGTTTAACATCCTGAATAAAATTTTACATAGTGAGAAAATATGTATTTTATAAGGCAAGTGAGCAGTTTAGTGTTTAGTAGTTGCCACCTAGCCTCTGCACTAGTTTTAGAGTTGCCACCTAGCCTCTGCACTATATAAGAAAGGTTTAGAATTTAGATCTTATTTATGCCCTAATAATCTTCCTTCCTTTTATATTATAACATTTATTAATCTTGTATTAAGCAAGCATGCATTATATTTAAAGAAATTATGTGACATTTTCACTTAAAAAGAGTAAATTGCAGCATTAAAAAAATACAATAAGTATATTGTGCATCCAAAATTTTTATTATTGATTTATTATGGCATGACTTGACAATTACCCATAATTCCATTGGAATTAGCTGTAATTGCCCAGCTTTCATCTTTAGGAGATTGTTTTTTTACTGAAATATGTTTTTGATATGACTTTTAATTAGAGAAAACTCAAAACATTTCGTTATAAAAAACACCATTTAACTTTGCAGAAAAATAATTTGAAGTGAACTTTGGCATTTGGCATGCAAAATAAGTTATTTAACTACTTATTACAACCTAAAAATAAACTAGAAGATATAATAGTTACAAAAGGAAAGGAAATAAAATAAATCACTTAATTGGTGTCATCTGTATAATGCCAAATCTATACGAAAAAAGTGTCAGTGCAGACTACTACTTTTAAGGGTTATTATGTTCGTCTAGACCACCACTCTAGTGAGAAAGATCACTTCCATACAACTCAAAGGAAAAGGTTAGTGACACTAAAATAAGGATTCATAAGGATGATGAGAAATGCAAATACATGTGATAATTGGAATTCAAAGTAAATATCCACATGGATTGCACTCCTTATAAGAGTGAGTGTATGTAGACTAAATAATTAGGTGAACATGCATAACACACATATATCTGTATGGACTATGTTCCTTATGAAAGAGAGTCTGTGTGGACTACATCACAAAAAAAGTATAAATTAAATAAAATTATCCATACGAACTATGTTCCTCATAAGAAGAAGTCCTTGTGGACTGCATAACATATTTGACATGTCAATAATATGCATATTAAAGAATAAAAAAATTATACAACATGCTAACATCATACAAGCATATCAATATGGTAAACAAAATACTTTAAGACATGATACGTATGGCAAATAGGACATTGTTATCAAAATTAAGTTCATTTGGATGACACATCATTCTTATATATAGGTCTATACAATTAAGATAAAAAATAACAAAATAGTTATAACATGAAAATAGTCAATTGTATAATATGAAACAACTAATACTGACGACCTACTTATATGATTAATATGGGGATTACATAGAATCACCTCATTTATGATCAATCCTTAGAGATCATGGGTCCATGAAAATAGTATCAATATGTATAGTGGAGGCCTTAGATCTTACCTTTGTAAGTGGACTTTAAGCAATAATGCAAATGGTAGAGTTTTGGAAGAATAGTATTTAAGTGTGGGTGAATAAGACTAGTAGAGCAATTCCTAGTTGAAGTCCTCTCTTGGACTCATGGATAGTGGGTTTAGGCTCTTAGAATTACCTCTCTTTTCCCTTTCCTAGGAAGTGTATTTATAGGCTTATGGTAATGGGTCTCCAATCCAGAAGTGATAGAGTCCTTTTAGGATTCGGAGAAAAAGTCTAAATAGGAAGTATGTGCTTTCAGAAGCTTTTATGTCACCAAGTCCATATGGACTTGACATCTTAGTCTATGCAGATATAGGTTATGGGCTTTCTCATCAATCCATGGGCTCTAGGCTTATAACATCGCCTACTAGATTCCCAAAGAAACCTAATAAGCAGTGCACTTTTTGCTAGGTCACTTATCCTGACTTCTCCTATAGTCATTCATTTAACTTTTATGTACACTACAATAATGAATTCTATCTTACTATAACCCAAGTCTTATCTATTTTTATATTCTAGTTAGGTTCATAACATTATGTCCATACTATTATAGAGTGCTTTTAACACATTCAGATATTTCTTAAAAATTTAGTAGCACAACAGTTGTCTAAATCCCTATCCCAAATTCTTTTCAACTTGTAAAACACTTCTATAATAGGTAATCACATCTCCTAGACCATTCTGGTGCCCTAGATATCACCCTATCATCATCATCTAACAAACATCAATCATAAGCCTTGGGCTATAATCAAGGAATCACATAAAGCCTAAGGCTCATAAAACATCCATATAAGACATAAATACACAAAAGGATTAACCATTGTTTAATTATAATATAGTCTGTCTACATATATACAAATATAACCTTGTCTCCCTTTATACATCACACCCATTTCCCCACCTAAGTACATAGAGTGAAAAAGCTATACAAATATACATTATTAACCTTCTCAAAAATGATCTTTGAATTCCCCTGCATGCTTTACGAGGCTACGTCCTTGTTCTTGGTACCTATGCACTAAAATAGGTATGCTAAGTATAAAGTACTTAGTGGTGAATTGAAACATTTAAACCATGTCTAGTAGCTTATCCATGCATAAAATTCCTATTTGCATCTAGTTCCATTATCCAAGTTCAACTCAGAGGACTAACATGCAAAAATTACCATTTTAACCCTAGGGTGTTTCGATCTATAAATTATCTAGCTAATCATTAAAATTCATATAAATTATGTTTTCGATTATCATTAACCATTTTATTCACAAATTATACCATTTTAAGCCTTTAGACACTTTCAATGGAAATTTACTAAAATACCCCTTGTGATTTTTTATGGCCACATATAAATTTTATTAATCTTATTTAAAAGTCTCAGTTGGCCCATCTCAGAAGACAAGCCTGACAGACATTAGATCTATAGGAAATGTAAACTAGTGTAGTGGTCCCCATTCTAGACCTATACTGCTACAATGGCTCAATTGAATTCTGGCACTTAAGGTATAATTTACAAGGAGTTGCCTGCCTAGCAGACTAGTATGAACAATAGACTAGTGCAATGGCCCTTAGGGACTTATACTGCTGCATTGGTGTCATGTAAAAGATCAGTGATGAAGTTGTTATATCTGCCCAGTAGACTGGTCTATCCAATAGACTAGTGTAGTAGCCCTCAGGGACTTATGCTGCTGCACCAACAATATCAAATCTGGCATTAAGTGGCAAAGAGACAAAGTTGTCTATCAAATAAACTAGTATAATGGCCCCAATAAAGACCTACGCTGCTGTACTAGCCAATCCATCTAGTGGGTGTCCATCTAATGGGCCATTCAACCTTAATCTATGTCCATTTCTTTACTGATTAACTTTTTATAATATTATAAACTTAAAAATAGATAATTATAATTCTTACAGCACCATTAGAATTTAGCCGAGTCTGGTATGGCCACAAAAAGTTGTACCGAGTGAATTATCAAAAAATATATTCTAGGGTATAATTGCCAATAATTATCATATATTATGCTAGCTTCAATTCCATAAGCATTTAATAATTGTAGGCCATTTACTATCTAAGGGATTTATTGGTTCAGTTAATGGTCATTTTTGGATAGTTACAAGTCATTTTAGCAAGTTTCATTAAGCTTTCTAGGTCCCTTTCACCTTATTTTGAGTTCAGTTTCACTAGTTATTTCATGTATTCATAGGCCTAAAGCCAATCCCAAACTTAGGCCATAAACAAGGCCAAAATCTAGGCATACATGCCATTACAAAAGGTTTCACCATACTAGCAATTATAGACACAAAATTTAGGAGAATAGTTTATTCTTAAACCATTACCCTTAAACGCAATTTCAAGCCACTTTTCATACTAAATTTGTAGTCAATTTCTAAGGTCATGTTAAAGTCATTCTCTCTCTACATGTTATGCCATTTTAAGGTGCACATTAGCTAAGTTCATGCCAATATACTATCATGTATTACATGCCATTACCTTATATCCCCCATATACATTAACCTTGCCTACATACCATACTTACCAATCCTCTCTATGCCATGCAAAGCTTATGGCCAATAAGGGATGTATTGCCATTCCATGCATTTTAACATCATTTATCATATAAACAGCTTGCATATTATTATACTAGCATATATCCACATATGTATACTTTATACCAAGCATATTATACCACTGTACAAGCCATGCATCATACATATAGATATATGCATTGTTGCATTAAAACCACCTTTTAGGCATGTATTAGTATATCAATCTCTAACTTTAGCATGATACACCTCTTGGCTACATGCATACTTAATGCCAATTATGTATATTTCTATCAAGTCACATGAAATGCCATTACATACCAACATCCAAAACTCATTTCATAGTTCAAGTACCCTAAACACATATCAAGCTACACTAACACACATCAAGCCCTATGAGAAACCTCTCGACCAAAGTGTAGTTTGACACTAACATTAATTCTTTTTCTATGTAACCATACCATTCACTTTTCTTTATGCTATACACTAAAATCCTTTAATGCAAACACTTATTCAAGCTAATCCATGCACTCAAATCACCCCCAATTTTAAAGGAGAAGTTACTAAAATTTAAAAAGCATGAAGTGAATGGTAGATTCACTTACCTCACACATCAAAGATAAAAGAATCCACCCTTTAAGCCTCTTAAAACCCATTGCTAGCCTGCCATAGTACACTTTCCTCCCCTCTTTCAAGCTCCTTTTTTCCTTCAATTCACCTCAAGAGCTATAAAAACCTATCCCCATAGATGTTAGGCATATTACATAGATAATTCTAGTAAGAAAAATGAAGGAAAAAATCATGAAACTATAAGAGAACTCATTTGGTTGCTTGTTGGACAACTTCTATCCAAGAATCTTTCAGGATTTTTAACTTCTTCTTGGGGACTTCTTTTATTGTAATTCTTTTTCCTCTAACTCCCTAACATATCAAAATAATTTTTGGTGAGCAAAAATTCTAGAATTAAGTTGAAAAAGATAATGAAAAATAGAGAGGGAGAGAAAGCTAGCATTGGTTCTAGCAAGAGGAGGAGAAGAAAATCATCCCTTTTATTTAGTGGGATTTCTACTTGTCACTAACCCTTGCCACTTGGCAAGGGTCTTAGGCCTCATGGCCAATTGTGGGTTGGTCCCACAGCCACCCGAGCCACCCCAAAATGTCTTGATTTTTTGGCACACATTGAAAATTCACCATAATTCACATATACCTTAAAAAAATTACATCATTTATTTTAAAATTTACATTTTAATCTAATTTACATGCTCATAAATTTATGTGGCAAAATTCCATCGATAGTGTAGTTTTCAGACTGCCTCAATTTGTGTGCCAACCTAAAAAATTATGACAATTTACAAATGGCCTCAGAATCTAAAAATTATTTCACTAATGAACTCAGTGGAATTTTGAGTTTTAGGGTCCACTAGTTTTAGGTCTATCTAAGTGCATCCTAGATCATTCCTAGCTTGTAATGTTTCATAGCACCTAGGGGTAGCCTATAGTACAAAATGAATTATTGGTTCTATTAAATTTTTAAATTTTGCCTTTTTCATCAAATTAAAACCCCTCAAAATTTCATGACTAATGTCTCTACCTCAGTTTAAGTGCAAATAATTCGATACCCTAAGCACACTTCCTGAACCTAGTGGCACTATTCACAGAGCCTCGAAACATAGGTGTTGCATTTCTTCCCCTCATAAGAAAATTTAATCCTCAAAATTACTTGGACAAAATAAATGAGGTTACTAAGCTTTCATCTGCTCTTTTAGCTCCTAGGTAGCTTCCTCTGTGTTACTGTATCTCCATAGCACCTTAACCACTAGTACGGACTTATTCCTTAGTTATTTCATTTCGTGAGCCAAAATCTAAATCAATTGCTCCTCATAACTCAAATCTAATTGTACCTCAATATCTGCCATTAGAATCACATGTGATGGATCCGATCTATACCTCTTGAGCATAAAAACATGAAAAATACCAAATATCTACTATAGCTCAGGTGGCAGTGCTAGCATGTATGTTAGAGGTCTGACTCTTTTTGTAATCTCATAGGGTCTAATGAATCTAGGACTTAATTTCCCCTTTTTCCTGAACATCAATACCTTTTTCCATAAAGAAACCTTTAGGAACACTTTTTCCCAACTATATACTCAATATCTCACTACTTTAAGTCAGCATATGATTTCTATCTGTCTATAACTGCCTTTAGCCTTTCCCTAACTAACTTCACTTTCTCTTCAACATTTCTGATTAAATCTACACTGGAAATTTTTCTCTCTCCAACTTCACTCAAACACAAGAGAGTCTGATATCATCTACCATATAATGCCTCATATGGGGCCATCCCCAAGCTAGACTAGTAACTATTATTATAGACAAACTCTTGCAAGGACAAGTACTAGTCTTAGTTACACATAAGCTCAATAGCACATCCTCATAACTTATCTTTATGTATTTGTATCACTCTCTTTGACTATCCATTAGTTTGAGGATAAAAAGCTATGCTATAGGCTAGTTTATTGCCTAAGGCTACCTATATTTTCTTCCAAAATCTAGAAGTAAAATGAGGATCCCTATCAAAAATGATAGTCACTAGCACACTACGTAACCTGACAATTTCATCCATATACAATCTAGCCAGCCTCTCTAAAGTATAATCCATCCTAATTGGGATAAAATGAGCTATCTTTGTCAATCTATCAATAATTACCCATGCAACATCACATTTACCTTTAGTCAAAGGTAAACCCATCATAAAATCCATGGTCATCCTTTCCCATTTCCGTTCTGGTATTACTATAGGATACATCAATCCATAACGAACTTGATTCTCAGCTTTCACATATATGCTTGTCAAACACTTAGCAACAAACTCTGCCATATCACTTTTCATACTAGGCCACCAATAATGAGATTTCAGGTCTAAATATATTTTTATTTTCCTAGGATGCATGGAATAAGGAGCCTCATATGCCTCCCTGAGTATCTGTAAGCTCAGGTAATCTGTACTAGGTACACATAACTTGTTCTGATAATATAGATACATATCTTCTATCAACTCAAACCCTATGGTTTTTCCATCTTTAATCTTATTTGCCATCTGAACTAGCTGTTCATCTTTCATCTGACTTTCCTTAATCTACTATCTAAAATCTAGCTTCACCTATAACTCGGCCAACATAGCATCTTTTGAGGTGTACTGCAAACTAAAATTCATAGCTTTCAAAGCCATCATAAATTTCCTACTTAAAGCATCTACCACCATATTAACTTTCCTTAGGTGGTAATTAATTAGGCAATCATAATCTTTGATTAGCTCTAACCATCTTCTCTATCTCAGGTTTAGCTCTTTCTGATTAAGGAGGTATTTCAGAATTTTATGATCTATATATATGTAGCATTTCTTTCTATATAGATAGTGCCTTCATATTTTCAACGTAAACACAATAGTAGCTAACTCCAAGTTATGTGTAGGATAATTCTTTTCATGTGGCTTTAACTATCTTAAAGCATAAGCTACTACTTTTCCCTCCTACATTAATAAACATCCTAAGCCATTCAGTGAAGCATCACTGTACACTGTAAAGTCCTTACACTATTTAGGTTGAATTAGGATATGGGCTTTTGTCAGCATCTTATTTAGTTGTTCAAAACTAGCTTGACACTTGTCATTCCACTCAAATCTCACATTCTTTCTAATTAGTCTAGTCAAAAGGAGTGGCAATGATAGAGAATCCTTTTACAAATCTCCTATAGTACCTAGCTAAACCAAAAAAACTTCACCTCTATTACATTCCTAGGTGGTTCCCACTTTAGCACTACCTTTACTTTATTGGGATCAACTTTTATTCCTGCTACTGAAACTATGTAGCCCAAAAAAGGCACTTCACTCAACCAAAACTCACACTTACTAAGCTTGGCATATAACTATTTCTCTCTCATGGTTTGTAACACAACCCTGAGATGTTGTTCATTCTCTTCTTAGCTTCTAGAGTACACTAGGATATCATCTATGAAAACTACTATGAACTTATTTAAATAAGGTTGAAAAACCCTATTCATGAGGTCCATGAAAGCTGCTAAGGCATTGGTAAGACCAAATGACATCACTAAAAACTTATAATTCATGTACTGGGTTCTAAAGGCAGTTTTAGGAATATCAACCTCCTTAATCTTTAGCTGGTGGTGTCCAGATCTTAGATCAATCTTAGGAAATACACTTACTCCTCTCAATTGATAAAAAATGTCATCTATCTTGGGCAATGGATACTTATTCTTCACAATCATTCTGTTCAACTGCCTATAATCAATATATAACCCGAGCGACCCATCTTTTTTCTTTACAAATAGCATAAGTGCTCCCTAATGAGATACATTAGGTCTGATCTCTTATAGTTATACCTTCAATTCATTTAACACAGTAAGTGTCATTCTATAAGGAGCAATATATATTAGAGTTGTGCCAGGATATATCTCAATTTCAAAATCTAGTTTCCTTTGAAGTGGTAAGCTTTGTAGCTAATCAGGAAATACATTAGGAAACTCAGAATGCCAGATCAGAGTTAGAGGTATTCAGTTTAATAGCATAAGCCAAATATGCCTCACAACCTTTTCGAAGAAGTTTTTATGCTTTAACAGCAGAGATAAGATGATTCAAAAGACTTCTCTCACTATCCATTGTGACTATCAATCCCTCTACAATTTGTATGGTTAACTTCTTATGTTTACAATCAATCATGGCTTGATGCTCAGTTAGCCAATCTATTGCTAGGATCACATAAAATGAATTGAAAGGCAAATCAATCAAATTAGTAGAAAATCTATGCCCCTAAATCACCAGAAAGCATTGCTTATACACCTTGTTCACAACCACATACTGCCCTATAGGATTGCTAACTCTGATGTCTACATCAACATGTTTAGGGCTCTAACTACCTATTCTATATTTGTGTAGTACATGCATAGTAATGTGTAGAATAGGGTCTACCAAAGCTAAAATTTGAACATTAATTAAATAAAAAGTACTAGTTATGATGTCTAATGCTACAACTTCTTCTCTGGCTTTAATAGTATACTCCTTGACTAGAGCATGAGCCTCAGTTCTAGTGCCTTAGCTAGCACTAGGATGCACTCTTTTGGTTTGCCTCTGATCCCTATTCTAAGGTGCAATATTAAATGACTCTGTCTGAGCACTCTCTACCTGCATCTAAGGACAGTCTTTTCTAAAGTGGTCTCTAGCACCACACTAAAAACATTCTCCTCTTATGCTTGCTCTGCATACCCCAAGTGCCTTTTCTAATAGGTCGCACATATGGGAGGTCCATTCCTATTACCCCCTATACTAGGAGTACTATTAACTTTAGGAGGTTATCGAGGTCTACCCATAGAGGCTTGTCCTGACCTCTAAGTCTACACTAGTCTCTACCCCTAATACCCTATCTAATACTAGGACCTAGGCTGAGACTATGCCTATGACTGACCTTCTCTCCTCTTTTTACCATCTTCTAACGTTGCATTGTACTATCCTATAGTGAACTACCTCTTTCTTTGGAAGAGGTCCCTCTTTTCTTGTACCATTTCTTCCATGTCATATATAGTTGACACTAGTACTGCAAAATATCTCTCTCTGGGATTGGATATCTGTATCCTCAACTCTGAAGGTGTTTTTCTTCACTTAATAGTGTTCCACCAGTTATAAGCTTCTTCCTACAGAAGATGAGTAGCACACTATAGATTCTCTACTTCAATATAGTTCTACTGCTCCAAAACTCTGAATGTCTTATCTAGCCAGTAATTAGCTCTGATTGCATAATCCTCCCTTCTCCCCTAAAAGTCAATAGCTCCCATTTTTCTTATCCTCTCTAGAGGAGTCTTCTATGGAGGAACTGGTGGTGGAGGTGATACTAGAGTTATAAGAGGTGGAGGTGGAGTAATAGCAACAATAGAGGTATGTCTAAGCAACTTTACTATCTATTGCAATAAAGTATGTGATGCTTCTACCTATTGTTGACTAGGAACTTTTAGCTGTGGGTGCTATATAATATCACTGGGTTCAGGTACTGATGCATTGCTTGCCACTTGTATCATAGTTGGTGCAAAACTGGCCACTATTTTAGCCCCTCATTTAGGTGCCTGATCATCTATATGCTTACTTCAAAAAGAGTAACTTATGTACCTCGGATAGCATAACAGCCTAAGGGAATTTGAAACATAGACATTTGCACTCTTATACTTAGCCTAGGAATATTAACCTTTTTTCTAATACCACAAAATGTAACACCCCCTACTGGATTCTAGAAGAAACCCAATAAGCAGTGCATTTTTTGATAGGTCACCCATCCTAACTTCTCCTATAGTCATTCATTTAACTTTTACTTACACTGCACTAATCAAATCTATCTGACTCTACCCCAAGTCCTATCTATTTTTATATTCCATTTAGGTTTATAACATCATGTTCATACTATTCTAGAGTGATTTTAATGCATTCAAATATTTCCTAAAAATTTCGCAGCACAACAACTGTTTGCGTCACTATCCTAAATTTTTTTCAACCTATAAAACACTTTTATAATAGGTAATCACATCTCTTAGACTCTTCTGGTCCTTCAGATATCATTCTATCATCATCATCTATCAAATAGCATTCATAGGCTTCAGGCCATAATCAAGGAATCATATAGAGCCTTAGGCTCATAAAACATCCACAATAGACAAACATACACAAAATGATTAACCATTGATTAATTACAACATTATATGTCTACATATATACAAATATAACCCTGTGTCCCATTATACATCACACCT
>CANXYI010176265.1:0-13859 GCA_948208565.1 Hura crepitans
AGAGCAGCTTCGAGGTAGTCGGTCCCTCTGGGGCCCACTACCGTGTGTTGATGATGTTGAGACTGTGTGATGCTTTTGCATCTTGTTTGATGTTACTGTGGATATTGGGAGTGGTCTAGGGATGGGTCCCTGCTATCCACTCTGTGTTATGCTTTGCAGATATTGGGAGTGGTCTACGGACGGGTCCCTACTATTTGCTAGTCCGATATTAGGAGTGGTTTACGGATGGGTCCCTTCTATCAAGCGAGGTAGGTATAGCTACCTAGGCCCTAAAAGTGGGCCATTACATAGGATAGTCCCACTATCCAGTGTCTTTAAGTGTAGTCTGTCTATGGGCCTGTAAACAAATAGAGTAAATGAAAATGAATGATGCATGAACTGGATAAGTAAATAACTGATCGAGTTAAATGAATGAATGACCTAGCATCTTATGATGACCTTCTATGTATGGAACCTTGCATGAGACATAATTTGATTGTGTTATTCCACCAATGAGTCTTGTATTCAGTGTGTTGGTGTTCTGATGCACAGGTCGTGAGCCACATGCAAATTAGCTTCAGACATCAAAAATAGTGTAGCTGTCCTAGCTTTTTAGTATTTCACTTTCTTTTGGATTGTGACATGTATGTTAAACTGCACTCATGTATGTAGGTTAGAGTAGGCTGTGTGTATAATGAAGTAAAATCAGTATATGTGTACAATATTCCTAAATGAATGAATACCCTTTTTGGCATGCTTGTGTGTTAATGGGTCTACGACCCCATGTGCTATGAATTTAATGGTGTTTGTGTTGCTGGAGGACCAGAGGATATTGAGGAGGAATAAGGAGGAGTTTTGAATTAGAAGTGTTTTCTTTGTAGGTTTAGTTAGGTTAGGAACCAGGGTAGCTGTTATGTTGTCTGAATTTCTAGAAATGTTTGGTAGTGCCCAGGAAAAATTTTAACGGACCAAATTAGGCAGTAATTAAAGAATAAATGATCAGATGTGGGAAATTGAAGGATTTGGTCAATGTTGGTCAAACATGAGAAAGAGTTAAACGACAGGCCCCTAGGGAAATCCTAGGATAAGTGACCTCAGTGGGAAGTGACACGCCTTGCCCATTTCAGGTAGAAATGGGTAGGGGGTGTTACATTCATCATGCATACTTAAGGAAAAGGTATCATACAAGTCATACATACATACCTATATAAACAAGTTGTTATATAGTTTTAAAGAGTTACAAAGTATTTACAACACAGATTAAGCCCAATCCCTCAAATGACATAAGAGTGCCACTATAAAAGTACATCACTGATTATACAAAAAGAAAGCAAGATACCAAAAAAATCATCTCTTGATCCCTTGCTAATATTGAGGTTTTGATTTTAATCTGATTTCTTTAACCTATACATGGCAAAATAAAATAATGCACTAAGTGAATGCTTAGTGGTGTATTCAATTTAACATATGTATGCTCACATGCATATCATGCAAAAGCATTAATCACATAGAATTTATATGATAGTAGGATTATACATAACAGACTATAATCATACACAGGCATTTTAGCGATAATCCATAACAACTTAAAATGATTTTCTCATGCACGAATACGAATATATGATGAGCATAATTGGTCTTTCATACATACACACATACTATCCATAACATCTTTAATAAGCACACTTTTTAGTACATGTGGAAAAACTATTTAATATCACATCATTCTTATTTTCATGTTAAAATAGTCATTACATGCCTATACCTAAAAGACAACAAACCAAAATTGGATAATGGGATAAATTGTGCTTGTAGGCTAATATGGTTGCTCGAAGGCCAATATAATACCCGAAGGTACCTTAGCGGCTGTTATATCTCCCTAGTTGACTAGTCAACCTATCTAATCTAGGTTGTCTAATTGTATAGGGTATTACCCTTTATAATTTAAGTTTTACCTTCTTAAGTAGCTTTTAAAACATCTTGCATTATTATTGATTATCATTGTTGCTATACACATACATAATCACCTCTATGGTCATCAATACATCAATTCATGTTATAAATGGGAGCATCATCTCATGTAGCCTATAATTATTAGTTCTAGCACAATTATAAGCTCACATTTGGCCTTAACCATTTCGGCCATAAATCATGCAATACATAATATAAACATTATTTTCATACTCTATAGCCACATCAACTCAACATTTTAAATTTACATGCACTTAACTTATCTTAGCATCTCATTAAAACTCACATGTGTGTTTAAATGCAAGTGGCATGATCAAATGTCGTTATGAAAAGCTCACATGTCCATTCGTCTATACCTCATTAAAACAACCAATACTCAATTCTAGCATATTACACACTTTAAACACATATCTCTTTTTTTCCTTAATTTTAAGGCATCAATCATACTCTTTTAAGCATCTTCATATAATTTCACACTTTATTTCTATCTCTAACATGCACATATGCTTTATATTACAAGCCATATGAACCCTAAGCTACCACATTAAACATTTGACCAACACAAGCAAATGATCTCAACCATACCAAACATTATCAATTCATCCATCACATACACACAATTTAACATGCTTTTAACACCTATCACCTAACACATGCCATTCCACACACACCTATCATCTCAAACAGATCTTAATAGTTATTTAACCACTAATTCATTTATACATCACCATTTTCATTCTTCATCATATCATTAAAACAAATAACATACATATTAATTCATGTAATGCCACTTTATTCATTAATAACATAAGCATTTTTAGTTGTATTACAAGCCATCCTCATACATATCCTTCACTACTAGACATTCAACCCCATCAATACCAACATCCTAATACATTTAATTCTTTAATTAACATATCATACACAACTATACTTACATCAATACATCATGTATATCATAATTTTAGTTATAAATGCTCACTACATAACAAATACATACACACACATACACTTTATATGCCAACATCATAATGAAATGAATATGCTAATTTGAATACACTTACTATAGGTCAATTTACACCACCAAAACTTGCTTAACCCTTCTCTTTCCCTTTAGCTCTACTAGTTACTTCTTTGTCTACACACATAATAGGCATCAATCTAATCATAAATATGTCTTCTTGGGCACTAATAGACTATAAAAAAAAATATTAGAACTTCAAAAATCTTACCCGATAAAAAATTAGTTACTATTCACTCCAGAGCTCATCCATGAAATCCTCTCATCTTTTTCTTGATTTTCCACTTCTAGTGTGTTCTAGAAGTGATGAAGGGGTAGCTTGATGTCTTAGAAGTGTTAAATGGGTGGTGGATTGAAGAAATAAAGAGAAGAAAAAGCTTGAGAGAGCTCCTCTAATGGTGTCGACAAGAAAAAGAGAAGGGAGAGGAAGTTGGCTACCATTATTCTATAGTTGACCACTCTATATATAGTCTTGACCCCCTTGACTTGGTTAATCAAAAGGAATGCCAATATTAACTCTCATTTAGATCCAATGGTCCCCTTTTTCCACCTAATTTTCCTTTCTTTCTTTTAAATATTTTGCCTCTAATTTAACCCTCAATTAACACTCCAATTATCTCATAAAATCATGCCATCAAGACCCGTTAACCCTTAGAAACCCGTGCTTAAAATAGAGAAAAATAAAAAATAAAATCATACTTTAATCCATACTCGATTTCAAAAAAATACTTTCCAATATTTAAAAATTCCAATACCAATGCCAATGGGAATGGACTATTTATAATATTTAAGCATCAGATTGTATCAATCTTAGAATTTTTTAAGCAAAAATTGAATATCTTGCAGTTCAGCTACTAGATCACTATTCACCTAACATTATCGTGAAATCATAATAGTCATTTTTAACCATCTAAATGAATTTGTTTTCATTCCAAAATTTACCCAAAATTATATTATGATTAGTACTTCCATTCAGTAGGATTAGTGTGATTCAGGTCTCAGAAAACATTATTCACATCCCAAAAAGTACTATTTATGACACCAAAATTTTTGGGCATTACACTTGATATGATCTTAAACTATGTAGTAAAGTCCCTTGAATATTCACAATGTAGAGAAAATTATAAACTGTTCATAATATGAGATTTTAATTGCATGTACATGTGAAATACCAAGATTATCCCTAGTTATAGTATTAAAAAGACCAGACATTGTTAATGCAGATAGACTAGCATATGATATTCTTTTTGACTTATTCAAATAGTAGTTCTCATAACCTATAAGCATGGTAATGCTTGGAAATAACATGTGGATGCTTATTTGAGAAATAAGTTCATTAGAGACCCAATATGAGAATATTCACATGGATAAATAATCTATATAAGTGAAACAATCTCATCATATCAATTGTGCAAGTATCTTTTGACTTAAGATTACCAAGGTTATCTTAAGTATTGAAAACTATGCTTTGCCTTTAGTGCTCTTACATCACCATGATATATACATAGCTAGGTGATTGGGTATAGTTTGAAGTACTTGAAGCTAGTTGAGTGACCAATAAAAGATTCACCACCTCGAATTATATTGGGGAATTTTATCTTACTATTTTAATATGCCTCTATTCTGGAAATCTTTGGCCAAAGTAAAATGCAAGTGTGAATAAGATTCACAAGGGCATTTTTAGAGTAAAACAAATATATGAATAACATATTTAGGGGTTTATTTAACATACCTAATCAGGCATTAAGTTGATACATGTCCATACTCAATCCTAAATAAGATAAAGTCTAGTGAAAAGATAAATTGCACAATAACTATATATGGAAGGGTTAAGTCAAACCACTTGACATTTTTGACACTTAGGTATTCTTATTGTGTGGCTAGACACTGGCCTAGACTTGTACATAAGAGTATACTTGATTGGGAATCAATTATTAGGCAAATGAGATTACACTATAAGAATCCTAATTAGATTAAGACTCTTAGGCACTGTGTACTACCAATGTGCTTTGAAAACCCATAGGGTCACAAACGAAGAGAAGTAAAAAGAGATTCAAAGTGTTTGAATGGATTAATGATACGAGAAATCATTAATATATGAACAAAAAATGAGTTAAATGATTGAGCTTTGAGCTTAGTGACATTTTTGGAAACCAGAACTAGGGTGGTTTCTAAAACTAGACCTTGTTAAGTCTAATTGGCAAAGCTTTTTAGTTTTGATTTTTATGGACCTTTTAAGAGTTAAAAGTGCCTTGGATTAGATCATTAGGTGGCTAATTAAGAGGCCCTATTGATCCATAGATCCACAAGGCCATTTGCAAATTATGCACAGGCTCATTAGTAAGCCTATGCATATAGGTCCATGTAGCCTATGGGTGAGGCTCTTCTATAGGGCCTTCTAGGTCAACTTTTAAGTGTTAAGAGCTAACCTAAAAGGGAGTATGAAAGGATAAAACTCATGATTAGCCATAAAAGAGTTATCACAGACACATATTTTGCTATAAAAAAGCTCTCATTCCTCTCTTATTCATTTTTCCTTCTAGTTTATTCTTTTGCACAATTTTCTACTAGCACTTAGAAAATTGTATACCCTCGCTCCTGCTACTTCTTATGTGGATACCTAGGAGGTTTTCCCAACTAAAGATCATTATGGTTTGTGAAAACCTGATGAGAAGAGTAAAAGGAAAGGAAAACAAATGGTTATTTACGGTAATATGCTTTATGTTGCTTGTATAAAACTTTGATAATCAGTCTAATTAATTCAGATCTATTTATTATTGATTGGTTTTGTTAAAAATTTTAAATTTTTCATTGTGTTTGTATGATAGAAACCAACACCAATGATACTACCCTAAATAGTAACCAGCATAGAAATTGCACTCCCAATATGCGCTCTATAACTACTTCATGTTTCCAACTTCACAATCAACTAATTTACACATTTCAATCTAACACATATAGGATTTAATACATATTTGCTTTATTCCACATATACATATCATTTACATTATTTTACATATACACATATGTATGATTAAAACATTAACAATATTAAATTACTAATTACAATAATACTCTTTTCAAATTTAATCTTATATGGATATTCAAAGATTGGAAAGAATGTTCTATTTTTGTATATATAAGGCACATGACACATGCATATAGTACATATAAGAATGGGATGATCACACAAGAATGTTCATGGTAGACACCTTTTACTATTACGTTTACCTCATGAACTCCTCATACTCTGAGGACTTGATCCACAGCTTTGCTCAGCCCAATCTATAACATATGTATTGAAAAGAAAATCGACTCACTAAGCAAAGTTGCTTAGTAGTGTATTCTAAAGATTACAAATTAAGCTAGTGTATTACTTATGGTCAATTTCAATAGTTCTACCTAAGTATCATAACTAACCCTTTTTAAATTAGATCATGCCTTAAACAAGACTATTATTACTTCTAATAATAAATTTCTTCTATTACTTATGAGTTTTTATTTACCCATTTATAGTTATCGTCATATACATTTTTCATATCTTTGCAAACTTTTTAAACGTCTCTTTATTGACCTCATACATAAACTATATTATCTCTATCTTGTGTTATTGCTAATGACCACCAATATAATTTATCTTTGACTTATATTCTATTTGCAATTTTATTCCATTATTCTTAATATACATGTCTTATACTAAAGCTTTGATTATTAAACATCCACTTATTTAATATTTCCATTTATAGATTTATTTCTTAGGCTTATTCTCCCTACTTATACACACTTTATTTCATAATCTAATTTATATAAATAAATATTAAGCCTCTTGCATAGTGGTTTATATACATATTAATAATTACATATATCTATAATATAGTTAAATATTGCATTATTATTAAATTTTCTATTATAATTTCCTATATTTTAGAATTTAATTGATAAACTCCTTTACATATATGTTCTTTCTATAACATCTTGCATGAATTTTACTTAATTACCTTTCAGTGCTTATTTCATATTAACCTTTCTAAATTAAGCTTAACAATTTTGATTTTCTTTTACTCACATCTTTCATATAAATCTTATAGCCAAATATTGATTTCTACTTATTCATATTATTTTCTTGTGACTATAATCTATATCTCTTTTTCCTTGTTCATATACATGTATGTAAGCAATTATTAATTAGGTTCATTCAATAATGTTTATTAAGTAACATTACTATCTATATTTCTATTATAACTTCATACATTTCAAATTTTAAACTATGATCTATTAACCATATTATTATCTTTATGAAATCTTATATAAGCCTAATTTAATATCCTTATAATGTGTTTATTCCATATAATACAACTACTTAAATCTCGAGCACCGTAATTTCCTTTGAATTGCTCTATCCATGTAAGTTTTACTTTGAGTATCCATGTTAATTATCTTATATTCTTTTGTATTACTTTTTGCTCCTGATAATCCTATAACAGTTATCCATGCTAGGATAAAAGGACATATGAACATATATGATAATGAAGTATCCATATATCATGTATGGGAATAGCACTTCCCATATGAATGATGTCCACAGTGGGCATTGAAGTGTAATATGGTAGGCATTGAAATGCGATATGGTAGGTCGATGGTGATAACAATGGTTCCTTAGTTGACTGGTCAATCTATCCTAGGCTACATATACTGTGTAGGATATTAGGGCAATGTATGTGATTACATTCTCTTTTAGATCAGTTTATGGAATTGTATACATATAAGGTTATAATGATCTATTATAGTTTACTTTCTACTCATTTGATGTTATTTAATATGTTTCAACTATATTCATATTCAATGCATAGCGTTACTAATGCCTTCAGTTACCATTTACATATACATATTCAAAGATAATAAATTTGCACATAGCAACTCATAATGAAATTCATATATCATATAAACACCATAATTCATCTTATAATTTATGCTTTCATTTGGCTGGGTTAGTTTCACTCGGTCCCGGGAAGTAATATTCATGGCTCGGGTGTCATTATTCATAAAAACTATTTTTTTAACCTTATTTTTCGTATTTTTTCATCCTTCTTATGCCAAATTCTTATTCCTCATCACTTTTTAAATTGTTCTCCCATAATTTTTCCATCAAATGTGAATTTTTAATTTTGCCCTTTGTCTTTTCACAAAATTTCATTTATGTCCTTTTACCATTTTTCACTTAGTTCTTCACACCAACTAAATCTACTTGATCTATATGCCTTATTTACTCCCCATTTTTTCTCCTAATTTCATTTTTTATCCTTATGTAAAATAGGACCAAAAGTTAGGGTGTGACAACTTTTCCCCTTTTTGAGAAATTTTGTCTTGAAATTTCACATGTACGTTTCCTATCTTGGACTCTCCATAGGGTTTACAATTATCAAATTCTGTATGTCAACCTCTTTACATGTCATAACATATCACCACTCTATATCATATCTTTACATTTAATAACAGTTCACCTTTCTCTTCTTAATCACAACTGATATACTATTTAAATATTTTCTTTGTCCCTTTTGATCAACTTTACTTAGAGTCCATATAACTTATTCCTTATATAACTAGTTCTATCGGTATCAATATATGTCATTCATATTCATTTTCACTCATTTATCTTATAACTCTAATATATTCTATTATCACTTTCTAAGAATTTCTATGTTTAGCCTCCAAGATAATACCTCTATCACTGTATATTTTTATTGGTGTCTATCTAACTTTGTAACCTCTTATGTTTATTTGTAGTTGTTAGATGTCATTTTCATTCAACATATACTTGTACTTTTTTTAAGATTAGAAGTCTTTATACAAGTTCTTTGTTGGTGGGTGAGTAGATCCTTCTCAGTATCTTAGTAGTTCAGCTACCATGTAATGCAACATATGTGCATACACTTATGTCACACTTCATCGTGTCATATTTATGTACATATATGGCACATAGCATATACATGTTGCATTTAGGGTAGTGCATTACCTTGAATGGTAATTAGACAGAAGGTTTTATTTATGTACATATATGGCACATAGCATATACATGCTTCTATGCATATAAGAATGGGATGATCACACAAGAATGTTCATGATGGATTGCTCTTACCATTATATCTACCTCATGAACTCCTAATGCTCTTAGGACTCGATTAGTTGCTTTACCTGGCTCAATCTGTAGCCTATATGTCGACAAAAAATAAATGCATTGAATAAAGTTACTTAATGGTGTATTCTAAAAACTATAAACTGTGCTAGTGTATTACTTATAGTCAATTTCAATAGTTTTACTTAAGTATCATACTTAACCCTTTCTAAATTAGATCATGTCTTATACAAAAGACTATTATTACTTCTAATAATAAATTTCTCCTATTGCTTATGAGTTTGGAGGTACCTTGACTATATGAGCAAATTTGGGTTGAAAACTTAGAACAGGCCTCTAAAAGGCATGTTCTAAGATTCAACATTAGGACAGGAGCTTGAGTGTCCCCCACAAGGCAATTTACCTAATGGTGAGTGTGATTCAGTACTTAGGTGGTTAATCTAGGAAGTAAACTAAGGAGATTCTCAGTTTAGGAATTCCCTTTTATTGATGCCACCAGATAACATTAGTTTTCATCTCGATGGTTCTAATTTTTATCAATTTCCTTCAAGCATGCAATTATTGCGATGTAAAATAAACATGTTTGCATATCAAAAAGTGATTAAATAAACGCAAAAAAATATCAAAATAAATTACAAATATCCATCATACATGAAATCATGCTAATTTATTTAATCAAGGACATTAGTCTAAAATCATTTTTATTAGATAAAAGGATCATTGGTTCCTAAAAATGACTTATTAAAATATACATTTTATTCATTAAAATGATTTTTCTAAGGAATCATGGAACTTCGATTCCAAAACCATTTTATTACTTAAAATATTTCCCTCTTATTAAAATAAAATCATTTTGGTTATTAGAACATTGATTCCAAATCTTTATTAATTAAACTTTATAAAATCTTTTTCCATTTAAAACTTTTTATCTACTTAATTTTACGAAATTTGGATGAGATGACTTTGGTCCTCAAAGATATCTAAATTAAAACATTTATTATTTAAAACACCTTATTTTTAGCAAATTAAAACTATTTTAGGTATTTAGGGACTTTGGTCCCAAAACCTTTATTTTTATGCATTTTAACTCTTATTTTCTATTAAGTATTTTATTTTGACCTTAATTTTTAATCAGATAAAAAATAATTTTAATCTACCTATTACAACATATATGGAATTATACACAAAAATATTAACATAACTGAAAATCCTATTACAAAGGATGTAAAAAAGTTGATAAGAATAATTAATTATAGACCATATAAAAAATATAAAAATAAATAGATTTGTTGGAATAGGAATGAGTCCATGCAGACTTCAAGGGCGTGCACATACCAAGCTTAAATAGACTTGCCCCTGTCACGAAAATACACAAGCAATAAAAACATACAAAAGACCATTCATAAGTGTAGGTCCGCACAAACCACAAAGGACATATTGTAGATATGAGAATAGGTCCGTACAGACATTGTTTCCCCGATTGGAAAGGTTTACATAGACTTATTCATGAACACAAAAAGATAAAATAAAATAACCAAAATCTATTCCACAAACAAAAAAACAAAATGCAAAACAAAAGATGTATGTATGAAAACAAAACACAAATAATAATGATCATTAGTGAATAAATGAAATAACAAATAGGTAAAAAGAAAACAAAAATGATCTCCCCTGTCTAATCAAGTAGGCCTACCAAAATGAATCCTTTAATACCTCATTTTCATAGATTATCTTAGATTCAAGATAAGAAAATACCAATAGAAGAAAAGAATTTAGCATAGATATCTAATGTAGGTTTGTATGGACTAAAGAAATATGATATGCATAGGAATATAAGTCTACACAAACCTAATTTCCTCATAAGAGGAGGTCTATATGAACTTCCACATTAGATAAAAAATATTAAAAAGCTTATTGACACAAACCAAACAAGCAAAGAGAGTAGAGGTCTCCCCTTTCCAATGGTGTAGACTTATCAAAATAGATCTTTTAATACTCTACCTTTATTGAGAATTATAGACCTCTAGAGAAAGAGAAAAAGAAAACTAAAAAATAAAAAAATCAATTAATCAAAGAAAACAAATGAAAAATGAAGACAAATGAGTAAAGGAGGGTCCCTCATAAGGGTTTCCTAAGGTATTTACCCCAAATGAAGATTCTCTTCAATCTATGTAAGGTTAAGCCACTTCAAAACCAAGCAAAAATGGATGTTTCTTCAAGTTCTTTAAGCTTTGTCAATAAAGGATTAAGGTTTTTCAAAAGGATTTTCTGGTAAGGGAAAGGGAGAGGAAGAGAGAAAGGGAAATGCCAAGTGTAAAAGATCTTTTTTTTTTTTTAAATCCTCTCATTTTTTTCGTAAAAAAATGCTTGTCTTTTATAATTTCTACCAAATAATTTATAGGCCCCAAAAGGGGATATTCTTCTAGCCATCTAGAAGATAGTCTCGGGATAACCTGTGGAGGCTTAAGTCCATATAGACCTTTGATGTAAAGGTTCGCATGGACATGTATCTTTGTGATGAGGATGTATGCATAGACATCTGCATGCTAATGAACAAAATTCATACAGACCTTTATCCATTGTGAAAGGAGGACTGTACAGACATTTTATCCACTAGGCCTCTTTTTTAGGCCTTTTTTAAAGGTGTTTTTAAGTTTTATTTCCAAAGTATTTTGCTTGGTTTGGGGGCCTCTCCTTACATTTCTTGAGAAACATCTAGTATCTAAGAGGTTTGTTATTTTAGACCCTCTAAACTAAGAAGCGTCTCGAGTGTCAATGTCTATAGAGTCTTTATTTACCCATTTGTACTTATCTCATCTATATTTTTCATATCTTCATATACTATTTAAACATCTCTTTATTAACCTCATACATGAACTATATTATCGTTATCTTGTGCTATTGCTGATAATCACTAACAAAATTTATCTTTGATTTACATTTTATTTGTTATCTTATTCTATTATTTTTAATATATCCATCTTATACTAAAGCTGTTACACCTCAAATTTTGATATAGTTTTTCCTAAGGATAGAATTAGAATTAGAAGAAAAAGTGAACAATGAAATGAATATACAAATTGAGTAAATTCGGTTGGTGCAAACAACAAAGTGAAAAATGATCAAGGGGTAAAATGGTAATTACATAAAATAACCAAGGGTAAAATAGGAAACAAGTAATTAGAGGTCCAATGATAAGTGGAACATGTGAAAAAGGATAAAAAAATAAGAATATAGCTTATAAGGATCATAAAAATGTGAAAAGAATGAGGTTTGAGAGATGATCCTGATGAATAGTAACACCAGGCCATGAATAATGTATCTCGGGCCTAATGTGAGTTAACCATACAAGAAGGTAGTTAATTATTTGATGAATTATGGTGTAATTTAAGAAGCATTTGAGGTCATAAAGGAGGTTAAAAATTAAAAATAAGAACTAGATTATGGGCTGAATGAAAAAAATTAGAAATATGCTAAAAAATTTTTTAAACTGGCTCATCCTGATACTCAAATAATTTGAGGAATATGAAAATCATGTTACTCAAAATTTTATGACGTGGGAACTATTAGAAAAAAATTAAGAAAATAAATACATGTATATTTATGAAACATATGGTGGAATTTTGGTGTAGGGACTAAAATGGACAATTGGATCAAATAGTAACATGAAAGATCATAGCCATCTAGTGTGAGGGGGAATAATTGAGATGGGATATGATTAAATGATATTTTAAAGATAATTACACATGGATTAAATCCCACTATCCACATGTGAAATCTCTTTTTTAATCCTAGCCATCCATCCCAAATATAAATACCTAAATAATAACAATATATTCACTAATTTTTAGCCAACATTTCCTTCCCAAAATATCCTAACTTGGCTAAAATTTACCCTTGCATATTCCACCATTTTTACACCTTAATTCTTCCAAATGAAGACCACATATTACATAAGAAAGGTAATTTTGATCACCTAGTATGTTAAGCCTTCAAGAATTTCATAGAAGAGAAAGGTGTTGGATGAAGAAAAAAAGTGAAAAGAGTATTCAAAGGTTAAATAGAAGTGGTAAGTTATTTTTTTAATTGGATAAATTAAGTAATTAATTTAGAGTTATGATTATTTAGTTAATGAATTAAGAATAATTATGTGATTAATGCCATCTCTAATGGATTTTTCATGAGAAGATTAATTATGGAATTGATGAAAATGGAGGAGAGATAATTATGAGAAGAAGTTAAAGAAGAGGAAGTCAAGGAATAATAGATTTAAGCACATGGCATAAGTGTATTCCTATGTTATGAAGCTTATATTTACATAATAATGATATGTGGTAAATCTTCCATGTTATAGTTTTATGCATGAAATTAATGTTACATATATGTAATTGTGTTCTAAATGAGATGGTAGGAATGAGTAAATGATGAAGAAAGAATGAGAAGGGTGACAATCTTACTTAGGCTGAGTAGTATGCAATGGGGAAAATGAAGGAAAAAAATAATATAATGGCATAATTGACATGAAAATAGTTAGAAATATATGAAAATACTTATAAAAATGATGATATGATTAGAATAGACATTTTTTCTTAACGAACCATATGTAGAATAAAGAATAGGTAGCTTAAATTATTGGAATTTAAGTGTATGTGAGATAAAGAATTTAAAATGTATAGTATGAATGATATAGGTAAATCTGTTACATAATTTGTGATGTGGTTATAGTTATAGTAATAAGAAGAAAAAAAATAATGA
>CANXYI010176270.1:0-14139 GCA_948208565.1 Hura crepitans
TAATAATAATAATAATAATAATAATAATAATAACAACAACAACAACAACAACAACAACAATAACAACAATAATTGAGAATATAATTTTAAGTTAATGATAGCAATAGCAAGGAACTAATGACCCAACTAAGGTGCTGTAAATTGTTAATGAAATTAATTAGGTGTTCTACTTTATATGTGTGGTACACAATTTATGAGGTAAGGCTTGTTTATGATTGAAATATCTTGCATTTTTGTATGACTCATATGCATGTGATGCAATGCATATTTCATTAAATTCATCACTAAGCATATGTTTAGCATATCAGTTTTTCAATCCATAGGTTATTGATAGTATGTGCAGCTAGCCTAAAATCAAAAGTAGTGTAGTAGCCCCAAGTCATTGATTTTGTGGTATATGTCTCTTGTCTATACAATTTGTAATTAAATAGGGTCACTCATGTAAAGGTTGGCGATAGATAGGTTAGGAAGCTATGTAAATTAATGTTATGGATTGTAATGTAACTTAATATAGCAAACCTAATGACGAATGTTTGAACAGATGGTATGTTTGCTTACTTGGAATATACTAAGAATGATTGCCTGCATGTGTAGTTATGTGAATGCATGAGATGAATTTGAATGTGCTTGAGGATGTGCTATTGTAAACTATCTATGATTGGTTAGAAAGACCCTAGAAAGTGGTATGAGTGTTAGATGGAATATATAAATGCTTTTATTACATGTTAAAATTTTTGGTTTTTTTTCGGGATAGATGTTATGCTACTAGATTTTTGTCAAAATTGGATTTATAAGCATTAGTTGCATCATTATAATTAAATGAGTTTTAAAACACCTAAAACATCACTGCCTAATTCAAGAAAAGTTCTAAGAAGATAATGGTATGTAAGTAAGGTCATTAGATATAAACAAGTTAGTGCCATCCCTTATTTGGGTACGATAATGGATCAAGTAATGGGTGTCTCAATCATACAATTCACACTTGTCTTATATTATGCATGTATAAACTACACTCTTTTTTACCTTACCCTTTTACTAATGTTAATACATTCTTGATTATCTTTATTCTATTGTTTATAATAATTTTCCAAGCATGACTTTACCTATGGTCCCTCTACTTTTACTACATTAGACCAAATTACCTTAGTAACAATTCTACAAAATTACCAATTTCCTTATACGTTAATATAATCCTATGTCATTATTTAACACACATACACTAAATACAGTTCTTAGACCTTTATATTAGACCAACACACCTAAGCTCACCAAACTTGATTAGTTTTAGCCATGTAAATTTTTCATTCCTCCATTCATTATTCCATTTAATTATAACTCAATTTATTAATTAACCATACAGCCATCTTATTTACATCATAACCTCATATTATCCAACCTCTATACCTTTATTTTCTATGCATTAACCTTTCATCCAGATGTGTATTTCAAATTTAAGTAACACTTATGTCATGTATTCATTAAATGCACATAAAAAGCCATAAGACATAAGTGCGTGTGCACACACACTTTCGGCCATCTATGTAATGCCATCATAACTTTCATTTCTTAGCTTAATTAGCTTACAAACCATGCATTACTCATCCAACTAACATTAATGTGTCATCAATTTCAACTTATATATGTATTTTCACATTAAACATGCAATACAAAAATACCAAAACACACTTTAACTATTAAATTATGCACATATCCTACATATTTCATTGAATACACTTACAAAAGAGATTCTTAGACTTCAAAATGCTCCCTACACCTTTTATTTCTCTTTTGCTTGACTTTCATTACCTTTCTCTATAAATGTATATGGTTTTGACATAGAAAAATTTTAATAAAAATCTATACCATCCTAAAAAAAAATTTAACATTAGAATTATTCATTTTAAAATACACTTAAGAAAAATATAAAAACAAAAAATTCACCACTTGCCTAACTTAAGGTAACTATTCACCTTAATTGAATTCTTGCCAATCTAAGTTTCTTCCTTTCTTCCCCTCTCTAAATTATTTATCTAGGGGGTGTTAGAGGCTTAATTTAAGGTGGAATTATGACTTAGGTTCTATATAATAGTGGATTGACGAGTAAAAAAAATGGAGGATGTCTCTATTAGTGGCATTAGCTAGCTAGGAAGGAAGAAGTGCAATTCTTTCCTATGACTATTCACCCCACTTTGACCGTTATATAATCCTACCTAAGGTTGAGATTTGGCCACTTATTCCATCCAATGGCCATTATAATTTCTCCCTTGATTTATGTCCTTTAAAATTATTTTATACACTTTAAATCTTCATTTAAATCCTCTTAATGTCCTATTAATTTCCTTAATATAAGTCTGGTAAGTCTCAAGAAAATTGTAATTAAAAACTAAGAGGAACTAGGTTAACTAAACCATTACATCTTTAATTTATTTTATTAAATTACTTCTTGTTGTTAGAAAATTCCAATTCTAGTGTCATTAGCTTATTTATAATTTTTGACCATCTAGTCATGCTATTCCTAAATTTTTATTAGCATAAACTAAATATTTTATTGTTCAGCTTTCACTGTGTTACTATTCATAGAACACCATTATGAAAAATTAAATTGCATTTTTAACCACCTTAGTGACTTCATTTTCATTTCAAATTTTGCCTAAAATTATTTAATAATATTTACCTTTATTCTATTCTATTAGTGTAAATTGAGTTTTGAAAAGCACTATTCTCCCTCGAGAAATCACTATTCATAATCTTACATCTTATCGCTCGTTAGCTATCCAATTGACCTTATTTCCCTACCAAAATGTAAACTTAGAAGATACCTTATATATACTTTTATTTAGTAAGAAAATCTCATTTGAACCCTTGAGGGTTACTAATCACAACCAAAGGGTCCATAATTCATGACCTAAAATTTTTAGACATTATATGTTAGATATGTATTTTTATAAATGAAGGAACGAAAAGAAAATTTTTTAAACGCTTATTATTTAGAATGGTTCCCATGAATTTTTAGGCTTAAAGAAAATGATTAGATTTTTGCAAAGAATTTGTGAACTTTTAGCTTTTAATAAGCATAGGTATAAGATGCAACAACTTTTTTTAAGCACTTATTTAGGTTTAGTTATCCCCAGACCCCTTATTTTATTATTTCTTTTCTTCTCTCTCACCTTTAAAGATACTTTTCATGCCTTACAAGGAAATATCAAGTCTTGAGCTTCGAAATTATGTGTAAAAATGTTAAGCCATTTTTTTTAAAAATAATGAATTATTAATAATGGTGGATTAAGCTAATTATGTTTCCTTCTTTTTTATATTATTATTATTTTTTGAAATCTCTCAACTCACTTTTAAGAGTACCATGCAATGTAATGAATGTGATAAAGAATAATGCTCATGAAAAGGATAAAGCATAGCTATACTTTATTAAAATCTAATTGTTCTAGCATAAGAAAAGAAATAATTAGAAAAAAAGACTTTTTCGCCCTATCCTTATTGAATTCTTCCATATCCTTAATTGGTGTGATCTTATAATTGGTCACCATTTGGCTTATGAGGTGGCATATTGAAAGTCATGAGAAGAGATCCTTACTTCCTAGAGAGTTGAGGGATAGTTGTAAGGTCTTGTAAGGGGCCATTATTAGGGTTAGGTATTGCACTGTGGTTTATGAGGTCTTGGATGGCTTGACAAAGGGCTTTGAAGTTATTGATTAAATGGCTAGTTCTTTAGTGATAAACATAGTATTTGGTGGAAGTGGTATAAGTTTATGCTCGAGTATTAAAGGTTAACACAGTTTTCTATCTTTTAATTCTTTGAACATTGCTAGTCTTAGTTCCTTGGTCATTGTTTGGCCCTTTAGTTAATTCCACGTTAATAGGATTGCTTTTAGGAAGCCATGTTATGAGGCCACTAATCTAAACTTCTTTTGAATCTCTTTCTATACAAAAATCATCATCCTTCATTTTAATACTTCCATTACCTTATTCATCATACCTCTAGTTAAGATTAACTTTCACTTTTAGTCTTAGGTTTAGTTGCCATTTTAGTGGTGAAGAATGTTGAAAGAGAGAAAATAATGAGTTTTTTCCTTTAATGGGCCTGAGCGAAGGATAATCCTTGTAGTTAGTATGATGCATGGTTATTATCTCTATAGAATATCCTATGATACATGTTTCAAGCATTATGGTGTTATGCATGTCTAGCTAATGGATAATCCTAATGATGCATGAATGGTGGGTGTAAAATCAATGGTGTAGTGATGACTTTATAGTACTCATGTGATGTCTACATGATGTGCTTAGGTAGTGTGCATAACATAACTTCTAAAATGTAAATACTTGCATATATTGATAAGTGCATGTAACACTTAAAATGGATAAGATGATACAGAATGGATAATGTATGGTAATGACTAGGTATAGCTTGCTAAGAGCATGTATAAAGTAAGTTATGTGTGCTTGGTTATGGTATGGATAAATGATGCATGCCTAAGCCTAGGTAGCTACAGACACCTTACCTTTTAGGCCTATGATAAGAACTAGAGATAGGCTCAAGCAATAAGGTAAAAAACCTTTAACCTTGGTCTATATGGACCAACCTAGTTTAAGTCTACCCAGACTTGATGCTATGAGGTTCGTACTAACAAATGAAGACCTAGCTTAGAATAGTAGAACCCATGGCCCATGGTCTATCAAGACAAGCCAAAGCCTATATTTGTATGAACTAAGATAAACGTAGCCCAAAATAAGGCCCAAAGACTATGAACCACCAAGGTGAACCAAAAGCCTAAATCCATATGCATATAGTGACCGCGGTCTACGTGGACTTTTCACTAAAAAAGCTTCTAGAAGTTTAATCTTCCTATTTAGACTCTGACTCCTAATCTTACTAGGACTCCCTCTCTTTTAAATGGGAGAACTAACCACTAAACCTATAAATACCTCTTACTAGGTGAGAATTAAAGGACATGAATTGGAGAATTCAAACTTGCAATTTTGATAGTCTAGGTACTAACACCAAAGTAGTATTTGATCTACTAGTCCTTAGCCCACACTAAAAATAATCATTCTTTCTAAAACCCTACATTTGTCTTATTGCTTAAAGCTAATTATAGGTTAAGATCTGAGGCTTATTTTGTTCATCATTCTCAACTATTTATTTGTGTAATTTCTATAACTAAAGATCTACTGGGATTAATCAATGTGTGAGGTGATTCTATGTAATCCCCATATCCATTATATGTGTAGGTTAAGGTTTTGAGCTATTTTTCTCATATTTAATCATTCATTAAAATGATGTAATCATTCCAGAATTTACACATAATTTGCATGGACTTATTTTAAACATATGATAAGGCCTGTAAGGGCTTATTATTTGAATATATGTATTGCATGAGCTCTGAATGAACCATTGTTCAATAAATGCCTTTTGTTCACCTTATGTGCTCTATTTTGATATGTTTTATTGTATGATATTGATATGTATTTATGCTTTTTGTCATGTTGCACAATTGTTTTATTCCTTAATATGCATATTGTTAATATTCTAAAACTAATGTTTTGTCCACATAGATTCCCTTTCATAAGGAGTGTAATCCATACGGATGTATGTGTTTTATGTAAGTGTATTCTACCATTTAATCCACATGGACCTTCATTCATAAGGAGTGTAGTCCACATGGACACATGTTCTAAAATATAGTTCATGTAAATATCAATGTTATGAATTTATGTTCTTAATTGCATGATTAGTTTGTCATCCTCTTAGTCATTATAGTTATTTGAAAATATTCCATGAGCATTTATATTTACATGTAATTTTATTGCAATATTGTTATCATTGCATTTAGCTTTGTTTTTAGGTCCTCACAGACCTTTATTTCTATTACTAATCATTTTCCTTCAACTATGTTAGATTAACCATTCTTGTTGGATATGAGGTCTAGATGGATATAAATGTTATAATGTCTTGTAGCCTATACAGACATAGACTGAAGGTCATATTGAGTCTGCCTAGGCTTGCCAACATAGAGACATGACCAAATAACTTGTTCTTTATTTGTTTATTAGGTTTTGTACTTTTTATTTCTCTTGTTTATTTTGGGTTGTAATAGGTACTTTAATCACTTGTTTTACACATAAAAAGCCTAACCTCACATTAATGGTTTTCTACATAGTTAATTGGTGTGTTTCTTAATAAAATGGTTTTTGATTTTTCCTTAATAAAAGTTGCATAAAAATGTATTTTAACAAAGGCCAATCTCCTAGAGATAGGAGTGGGCAATTACCACAAATTCATATGCAATTACGGGTAGTTGTCAGGTTAAACAACAACTAATAAATAACCTAATTTATGGATGTTTAATTTACATTTACGCTTTATTGTACACTTTAAATGTTGCAACTTATTTTCTTTTAGTGAAAAGGTGGCATGTATACTTTTAACTAAAATGTTTGCTTGTATGAGATATGATTGATAAATGTTAGAATATAAAGGAGGTATATTATTAGGGCATTAATCAGATCTAATTTGGACCCTTTTTGGGAAAAAAATAATTGGTCTTAGTGTAAAGCTAGGTGGCAACTCCAAACACTAACTGCCTCGTCTCTAGTAAAACAACATAAAAATCTATAGTAGCATGTAGAATAGTGTGAAGTCATAGGATAACTTTGTATTGTACACATATGCAAGATGTATGTCACATTTTATAGATGATTTTAATTGCATATTTATACGTGTACAACTTATCAAAACAATAAGAGTTGTTATGGTGGTTTCCTACACATGTGTGCCTATGAACATTGGATGGTGCAAGCCATATGTGTTTGATTTGTGTTATGTATGTTGCATAACTCTTAGTGATGCCTAATGCTATGTGTGATTCCTATTAATGCCTATTAATCATTAAACCATCTAAAATGGATTTCTTTTATAAAACATACTCCCCATGAGTTTTCTTCTTTTCACTTTAAGGCTAAATTTATTAATACAAATATCTTAAAGTAAATTCATCATCTTATTTGATTTAAAGGGAAAGCAATTGTAGAGCTCAAAATAAAAGAGAAACAATGTCAATTAGTAGAGCATTCAATGAGATTTTGAATGGCATGATAAAGATTCTTATAATTATTTGTAAGGTGTCTAATCTTCTAATTATAAGCATAAGATAAATCGTGCCTATGTTTAGCTTAAAATAACCCAATCAAAGGTTAGTATGGTAGGGGTTAAAGTTTCCCATCTTTTATGAGCTTGTTCAAACACTAGGACATGGGTTTACCTAGCTTAGAGAAATGGCAAGTGTTGACCACGTTAACATCAGTGATATGACTTAAGTTGCTATTGCCACTATAGCTTCTAGTGCCTTTATGATTTTTGAATCCTTCATTCTAAAAGGTCATTTCCACATTAATGGCTATGTCTTTGAGCTACTTCCATGTGGTGTTACCTTTAGTAGAAAGCCTAACATTCTTATGACCATTGGTTCCTAATTAGCATTTTGATTTGATTAATGTCCTTATGTTTGTTTTTCATTTTTAGCACCTTAGCTCTCCATCTGTTTAACTATTTGAAAAAGGATTCATTGGTCTTTATATATACTGGTTCTAGATCTTTTAAAGTCACCTTGATGGTTGCATTTTGATATGGTATTCATGAATTGCTTGTTAAATGCGTGGGTTAGATCTTCCCAATTCAATTTCACTTTCTTTTCAAAGCCATGGTACAAGTTTAGGGTTTGTATAATTTGAGACATGGTAAACAAGCTCACTATTTATGCATCCAATAGATGGTTAGACCTCATGGCTATTGCATATTGCTTTAGATGAGCTTTAGGGTTAGAAGTACCATCAAACTTGATAAAATTTGGCATTTTAAACTTCTAAAAATCCTAATGTTATGAATAGTACTTCCCAAGATATGAATAGTGTATCCTAAGACCCAAGATATAATAATTCAACTAAATAGAATTATTATTTATAATATATTTTTGGATAAATTTTAAAATAAAAATGAAGTCATTAAGAAGGTTAGAATTACTAATGAAGTTTTTACGGAAGTCTAAAATGAATAGTAACCTAGTGAAGGTTAAACCAATAATTTTAGCATTTTTGCTCAAATTAACTAGGGGGTTTCACAATTAGATACCTAAATATTCCAAAGAGTTCAATGGTAGTGGAATTGTAATTTTTAAAGATCAAAAGAACTTTATAAAAAATAAACATGGAAAAAGAGTTAACTTTACATCAAAATTTTGAGGTTTTTACTTATGGTTTATTCGGGACCATTAGACAATATTATGTACGATTATCTAGGATAATAAGGCATATTAATTGATGAATTGAATTTGAAGAATAAAATTAAGAGGAATAAAAGAAGAAAAATAAATGATTTTAAAATATAGGCCATTAGATCAACCATGATTTAATATTGGCCTTTTACTAGGGAGGTATAGAAGTAAAGAAATTGTCAGAAGAAAAAAGCCAAACCACCCATCCTCTTTCTTTTTAATTGAAGCCATCGGACATGGAAGAATCTCTCTATAGCTTTGAGACTGATTTCTTTTGACTTTTCACCACTTTTCACATTTATAAGCCCATTTAAGTTACAAGTAAGCCTATCCATATAGTAAAACACAAGATTTAGGTGCCAATTTGTAGAATTTTAGATAGGGAGTTCTCAGATAAATAATGACCAAGGGCAAGTGGTTTTTATTGAAGTTTAATAATCTTTAACAGAGTATTATGGTTTTAATTCATTTTTTATAAGCGCATTTTAAGCTTTGGATATGTATTAAACTTTTTTTTTGGATTTGTGATAGTGTATGGTTGTTATGTGAGTGGAAAAAAAAAGAGAAGATCAAAGGACAAAGAAATGAAAAGTAGAATTCAAGTCCTTTTGGCTCAATTTGTAAGTGTATCCAAGAATTATTATGTTCAGTGTGTGTATAGGTGTGTCTATATTTGTAATTAATGATGTAAGTATTTGTTATAATTGCATGATATGGTTTATGATTAAAATTTAAAGTTGAATGAACCTAAGTATGTGATTATATAATGTTTAAAACTAAATGAAAGTGTGTATATGTGTATGACCAAAATTTAGGTGATAGAGTATCTGTATGTATAAGTTTTAATTATAAGGAAATTGTGACTTAAAAATGAACATGATTAATAATTGACATTAAAGTAGATGATTAGAGGATTGGTAATGAAATTACTTGATGTAATGTAACAATATCTCATGAATTTAGAGAGTTAATGAACATACAAGTATTGAAATATGTATAAGTTATAATTATTTAACTTCATAACTAATTTGCATTATTTAAAGTGCTATAGTAAGAAAGAGTTGATGCTTGTGTGAACAATTGAAATTTGCCACACGATGTAAGCTTATGAAAGGTGAGTTGTTAACTTTAAATGCTATAAGTTTTATATGAGTATTATGTACATTTAAGAAACTTAAGCATGCTATAAATTGAGTTGTGTGAAATAGTAGGATCATAAACCATTAAGAGGTATAAAAGTGATTGATATAAGTCAAATATGAGTTAAGATTTATTGCATAATATAATTCTTATAAAAATCAAATTGGCCACATGTGTTGCTAAACATGGGATATTCTTTGAAATCAAGTAATTGAGCAATTGGCATGGAGTTAATTTCCTTAGAACGATAAGTTAGCCAAAATGGCTAATATATTGAGGATGATGATTTATGATGGATATTTAAGAAAGTAGTAATCATGTGATGTTAATGCTATGAATTCATGGCACATATACATAAAACATAATGTAAATTGAATGAAAATAAACTGAATAAAATCTAATAATGGAAATGCCCATATGAATTTAGACAACTTAGTCTAGATACGTTCATGATCAATTAGAGAGATTAGCAACTGCTAGGGTACTTTGGTACATAATTATGGCTTTTGAGCTTGGATTTATGACCCTTGGGTCTAATATGACCTTTTTGTTCTAACTTATAACCTTCGAGTTAAGTAATGACCTATGTGGTCTAGTAATGACATTTGTTGTCCAATATATAGCATTTGTGGCCTAAAGAGTCCCGTTATCTAGTACTAGGACAATTTTATATTGAGTATGGGAAATAAAGTTAATTTTAAAATTTAAAATGAATATGTGAATCTATTCTAGAAGATGTTAAAGAATTGTTAAATTATATCATTTGTTATGACATACCTTGAATGTTGTTAAAAAGCCATGCATATAGATATTCATGGCACATAATAGCAATGATTAAATAACATGATATAAACTTACAATAAACATGAAAATATTGATAACTAAATCATTAAAGTACACATATGAAGTTTTGGCATGTAATTATTGATATTATATGAAAAGATGGAGTAATTAGGTCTGAAACTATTATATGAACCTAATATGGAGTATGCATGAATTTAATGCAAGGAAAATAGTGTGGGAATGGTAAAAAAGACCTAGAGATGCTATGAATCTATATTATGTAAGCATTTTAGGCTTCATAAAGAGACATATAAAAGAATTTTATTTAATGCTGCCTATTAGCCTATGATGCATCATGTAACATAATCTATATATGCCAAATTTGGTATTTATGTTGATAATTAAAATTAATGACATATAAATAATGATATTTATCTCATGATGTTTTGTTGGCCGTGTAATGACCCAAAAAATTCGACTCTTATGAATAGTACTTTCTGGGGTGAATAGTGCTTTCTAAAACTCGAGTTGCACTAAGTGTACCGACGGGGAGTATTAATCCTAAAAGAATTTTAGGCAAAATTTGAAGCCAATCTAAAGTCATTTGGATGTTTAAAAATTCCTAACAAGATTTTACGATAGTGTCTTATGAATAGTGCTGCAGGCAAAACTGAATTATAAAATAATTCAAAAGTTGCTCAAAATAATATGGAAATTTTACAACCTAATACTTAAATTTTCAGAATACACTATTGGCTTTAGAATTAGAATTTTTATATATCGAGAAGTATTTTTATTGAGTTTTTAACTAAGAAAATATATTAATTTTTTAGCTTTATTCGTCTTTCGAGCCCTATTCTTTAGAGGTCTATGGGATTCGAATTTACCTGATTTGGGAAACCTAAATTGAGGAATTTTGATCCTTCTAGAGGGGGTAAATAAATTATGAAAACAAAAATAAAATTATAAATACCCCAAAATACCATTTCCTTCCGCCCATTTTCATTTCCCTTCATTTCCCTCTTCTTCTTTCTCCATAAGGGACAAAATCCTCTCCCCCTCTCTTTCTCTTTTTTCTTTATTTCCTTCCATACCCACCCCTAAAAAATATATCTCGATAGTTAGGACGTTCCAAGATGAACCCGTTGACACTAAGAACACCTCGTTTGGCGTAGAATCTCTAAAGGAATCATGATTTCCTTCCTGAAGTGAACAGTGACCATTTTGTAATTGGATAATTTTATTTTCATTTTGATATTTTTCCTAGATCCTTAGGGTGCCCTATAATCCATTTATGGGGTCATTTTAATTTTTGGTTAATTATTGATTTTGTACGCATTTTCTAAAAATAAACTTGTTTGAATTCATAGACGAGAATTTGAACCGGGCTTCCCAAGGCAAGGAGAAGGCCTAGGAGAGCTTTAAGTGTACCTAATTGTAATGACTAAGGTCTGAAGCTTTGTGAATAGTGCCATAGGGCCCATGAAGTGTGTCGGGGTTATGGGGTCACTTGCATGTGGATCAAGGTAGTAGCACTAGTCATGAAACTTTAAGGGGCCCTAAACTAATGAAAAAGGCAAAATTAAAAATTTTAGTAGAACCAATAATTCATTCTAAGCAGTAAGGAATAAATCTATGTAATAAAAATTTTTCAAATCAGGATTGACTTGGGATATGCCCAGATGGACTCGAAAATGGTAAACCCTAAAGCTTAAAAATTCTATTGAGTCCATTGGTGAAAGAATTTTTGAAATCGGAGGTTGTTTGCAAATTCTCAAAATTTTTGAGGTTGGCATGCAAAATAAAGCAATTTGAAAATTATCCTATTGATGGAATTTGGCCACAAAAATTTATGAGAAGATAGAAGGGATTAAAATAGGAATTTTAAAATAAACGGCATAATTTTCTGAGGTCCGAGTGAATTTTTATGAATTTTCAAAGTTTTCAAAAAATCAAAAAGGTTTGGGAATTACTGGGACCACCTTTGACATGTCAAGGTGGGCCTTACTTCATGCCAAGTAGGCATGCAAGCTGGCAAGTGGAATGGGAGGCATGACAAGTGGATTTCCACTTGGTTTAATAAAAAACTTTCCTTCCCCATTTCTCCCCTATTGCTGATGCTAGTCCCAGACAAAAACCACCATATCTTCCTCCTCCGACCACCATTTTGGATGATTTCAGTCCCTAAAATTTCTTATGTGCTAGGCACCACAAAGAACAAGAAGCAGGTCAAAAGGAGTTATCAATTGTGAGATAAAATTCCAAAATGGAGACTGGTTTAGAGCAGTCTAGAATAGGGTGTTTGAGGTGAGTTTTTAGTAATTCCTCCCTTCCTTTTCTTCGTTCTAGCTACCAATTGATGCTAAGATGTACTTAAGACCTATATGTGTGTTTGTATGAGGCATTGGTGGCCATTGGAGGCCAGCTTGGTGTTTATAAAGGAAGGGGAGAGGTACCGTGATAGGCAGTCTAGTTTGGGTACTTATGGATTTTAAAGCTTTTCTTCAAAGGTATATGGACTTCAAGCTTTTTCTTTATATGCTTGGGTGCCTAGGCTAGTGAACATTGACTTAGGATGGCTGGAATGTTGTATCTAAGCTTGATTTCCCCTTTGGTGATGTTGGTTACCTTGAATTTTAATGGGATTATAAATAGTGTTTTTAAGTAGTTGCTTAATTTGCTTCATAATGCTTACTAGAATTTGTTGCCTATGGATGTTTGAATGAGTAATTGGGTGCCTATGATGGATTCAGAAAGTGCTTGGCATGTTAGGATATGAATTAAGTAAAGTTGGCAAAGGGAATCATCATGGAATATGTGTAATTGCTTGTACCTGTGAGCTATAATGAATGGTTTCCAAGAAATGTTGATTGTGACTTAACCAAGTTAGCTTAAATTGAGATGTATATGACCATATTTGAGTTCATGGCATGTAAAAATGATTGAATGTTGTGATTATATGGAAAAGAATGGAAACTTAGTTCAATTTCCTTAAGTACTCCAAGGCATTAGGCAAGGTAAGTTGATATGAAACTTAATGCTATTAAGTGTTAATTAAGTAAATTATTTTAGCTTGATTGTTGGCATGAAATGGCTATAGAATTAGTTGAGTAAGGGGCATAGTGATAGCATAATATACACTTCGAAATATCCCTTGAATTGCCTAAGAAAAAGTTGTATTAAAACTTATAGTGAAAGCTTGAAATATTAACCTAAAAGTGGCTCCAATTAAGCTATTAAAGTAAACCTTAACTTTGTGCCTTTGATATAGAGTTTTGAGATGTGAATAGATAGCATTTGTGCCTATATTTTGGCCATAGATTTGGCCCAGTTATAGTTGACCTAGTGCCCAGTGAAGTACTAAAAAGAATAGTGAAAATTGAGTTTAATTTTGACTTGAAACAGTCCCAGAAAACTATTTGTAAAAGTGGGCGAAATGACCTATAACTATCCAATTGACCTCTACCTAAACTAAAAATGTCACTGGATAGAAAGTATTGTATTTTTAAGAGGAATGCCATGATAATTCATGACACATAATACCTTAAATTTTGGCAGCAATAGACTTAGAAATTGTTTTGGGAATTTTACTTAGTAGAGCTAAAAAATGGGTATACCAGACTGAATAAAATTTTAAAGAATAAGATAAAATTTTTATCTACATATTTTTGAAACTTAAATATTATAAGAATAATTTTTGTCAATAAATGAATTTAAATTAAGCTACTTGGCCCATTAGTTAGACACCTACTGGATGGGTTGACTTGTTAACTTAGGGTTTTGCAGCTACTAGTTGTCTAATATTTAGACAGTTAGTTATTTAGTGGCTGGAGAGGTCTACAGACTGATCTCTATTATGTCACCTAGTTCTTAATGGCATTTATTGAGGGGCTAAAGAGGTTTACGAATTGATCTCTATTATGTCACCCAGTTA
>CANXYI010176338.1:0-20238 GCA_948208565.1 Hura crepitans
AATCATAACACATAATAGGTGTAAGTATTTAAACATATAGGTTTGCACATCATACCAAGATATGTCATCCAGAATTAAAGGCATATAGCATTAAACCACCTTATCATACATTGAAAATAAACTTTTCATACAATCGAGCTCGTATCTCATCTTTAATCTCATTATAATTAGTTATTATGCCCATACTTAAGAAAACATAAAAATCTATACTAGATACCAGGGACACAATGGACCACTAAGGTCCTCATGACCACATAGGCGCAGCCACATTAGACTCGAAGGTCAGCATATCAGACCTAAAGGTCACATATCATCATAAGACCCGAAGGTCATAAATCCACTTGAAACTCAAAGGTCACATATCAACATAAAATCTGATAGTCAACACATCATGCCCAAAGGCCATGTGAATGTACAAAAGTACCCTAGTAGCTACTATAACCCTTAGTTTACTGGTCAACCTATCTAATCTAGGTTGTTTACTATTATGGACTACTCAACATTATTTATTAGTTTCACCTTTTTAAATGCAATTTAAATATGGATTTTAAAGAGTGTTTGGCTAATAAATGACCAAACGAGGAAAACATCTTATCTTTGTTATAATTTATTTTTATATAACTTTAATATACATAAGCAATATGCCTTAATAAGGTTACATCTAACTCATATACACATATTCCATTGTATAATCATTTAATACTTTCAAAATGTGAAAGCTCAATTCAATCATCATAGCACCTCATGAGTATCATATACTTTTTAAATGTACTCAAGATTACCACATCATCATATCATACTTCAAGATTTAGCCATCTTAGCTTATCATAGCCATATTCTCTCTCTCTCTCTCTCTCTCTCTTTTTACATAAAAAATATAATGGCTTAAAATAGCATACATATAATTACATGTGGTTCAGACATATTAGCATAAATTAGCATTCTTTCATTCTTTATGCTAAAACACTTTCCTAGCCATTAGTTATACACATTCAATACCCTTATGGCACATAAAACCAATACTCAAGCTAACCACTAACATACTTTAAAATCACATTATAAAGAATATTTGGCCATAAAATGGAACTTTTCTCAAATTTAACCATTCTCATTATCTAGATGACCACTTTTCACAATTCAACATTATCTCAAGCCAACACACACATTTAGCATCATTAGCCACCACAACATCAAAGGCACACACAATAAAAACCATTTGGCCATACAATTATGTGCATGCATAACATTTTTGTTAATCACATTCTATGCATCATAAATGCTCACATAAACACATAACGTAATTCATAAACATACAACCTCATAAGCATGCATAATGCATAACACACACATGCATTATGGGCCATTCAGCTATCATGCTTATAGGTAGCATCCCTTATCATTCACACACTTTTAAGGCATTAATACATATTCATGAAGTCACCTAACAACATTCATAGGCATTCCACACTAATAAATGCCAATCAACTCACTTCCATACACATATACAGACACTTTATATTTAAGGCATACTCAATTTATACACATTTTATTTTGATTACACTTATGAGTCAAAAATACACCACTTGAATAGAATTAAGCCTTCTCTTTACCTTTGCTTTACCCCTTGTCACTTTGCTCTACAAATATAAATAGGCTTATTACAAAAAAAATCCATATTAAATCAAATAAGCATCAAAAATTAAAACTAACTTTAGAGATATGTTCTTGGGCACCTAACAAACATTTGAAAAGTACTAAAGATTGAAAAAAATGTACTCGAACAAAACCTTATCACTATTCACTCCATCCTCAATCCATCAAATTCCTTTGATTTTTCTTGAATTTCTTGCTTCTAATAAGGTTTAGGGGTTATGGGGTTTGATCTTAGGAATTAAATGGTGTTTAAAGGGAGGAGATTGAAGGAAGAAAGAAGAAAAATAGAGGACTGCATGGAGGAGAAGCTGTCAACTTCTAAGGGTGAGTATGGGTTAGGGCCCGACTCAAAGTAACCTAACCTGAAGTAATTTGAACCCTAAGTTTACTACTCCTCCAAATCCAAACTGAAGTTCGGGGCCTAAACCTAAAAACTCGAAATTAATCGAGCCCCGATCCAAAAAATATGAATTTAAATTTTTGTCTAAATTTTCATTGATACAACGTCATTTCACTGAATTAGAAAGGTGGCAAAATGACATCATTTAATTAAATGCGGTATTGTTAGGCATGTTTCGATTCTATTCGGGTTAGGCATGGCTTCAACCCGACTCGACCCGACCCAAACTTAAACCATAAATTTAATCCCCTAATTTTTTAACTCAAACTATCCAACTCAAAGCCTTCGATTTGAGTTTTGCTCACCCATATCTACTTCTAAGATGAAAAGAAAAGGAAGAGGTTAAAGATGCACTATTCCTAGTTTGACCAATTTAAGTCATTTTCACCATATATACATGGGTGACTTAAAATAAATCAAAAATCTTTTCTCCCTCTATTAATCCAAATTATCCCCTTTCTTACCCTCAAGTAACATCCAATTAAATCCCCTAAAATCATATAATCCAAGTCCCATAAGCCTCTGAATATTCGAGCTCAAAAATGAATAAAAACCAATAAAAATGTAACTTTTTAACTTCATTCGATTTAATAAAATACTTTCTGATATCCAAAAATTCTAATTTCAGTGCCAATAGACTATTTAGAATATTTTAGTATCAGGTTGTATCAATCCCAAGTCAATTTGAGCAAAAATGAAATATTCTTATGGCTCAACTTATATTAGGTCACTATTTATAGACACTGTCATGAAAACTTTACTTGCATTTTTAACCAGCTAAAAGACTTTGTTTTTGCTTCAAATTTCACCCAAAATTTTATTATAATTAATACATTCACTTTGTCACTTTAGTGTACCCTGGGTCTTAGGAATACTATTCACATATTGGGAAGTACTATTCATAACCTCGAGATTTTTGGGCATTACAATGGCCTCTCGCCTGAAGCTCAAGATTATCATAAGTCGCTTCTTACATACTACATCTGTACATAAATATAAAAGTAAGAATAAAATAGAACAAAGAATCAAAAGGTTGGTTGTAATGTTAGGTTGGGATAATTACCTATCAAAAAGTGGATCAAGTCTAATAAAAAAAATAAAAAAGAGCCACCAACTAACGTAATTGAATTCTTAAAACTGCTCAATTTACATGCACTAGCTTCCCACTCTTTATCAATTGCAGAACCCAATCAGTGATTTAATTCCTTTAATTTTTCCAATCAAATATCTAAACTTCAAAAATAACTTCCTCAACAAAGTTCAACTTTTAGCACATGTATAATTTATATCAACTAAACCAAAATAGGTGACTTCAACTTTTATGCATTATTTTGCATTCGCATGTTATCTTCAACATAAGTCATCACTTGAACAATTCAGAATATAACTTTCTTAAGAAGAAATTAAAGCAAGTAACATTAACCCACTTACAATGGTACTTCAAACATTAGCTCATAATATCCCATCACATCAACCATACATATCAAGGTCAAATGACTAAAGGCAAATCAAAACCATCTATATCCACCCAAATCACATCACAACTCCATAAAACCACATAAAAATCAATTATGCACAATCAGTGGCTATTCTCTTATAAAGGAAAGCAAAATAATTTAGATTAAATGGTATAATTTAATATGTGTACCAAGAAATATATACAAGTGTGTATTAAGCATACTATCAAATAAGGCTCAAGGGGCTAGCAATGGATAAAATCAAATGCATAAGGTGGGAAAAAGGATAATTAATATCGCCCAAGGAAAATGCCTAAATCTTCTTCTTTATTCTGTCTTACCTTAAGAAAGTCATTTTAAAAGGTAATACAAAAAAGGTTCTATTAATCTTATAATGAAATTTATTCTAATCCTTATGTACAATTAATTTTTACATTTGTTTTCAAAAATGGCCTTCAATGCTTAAAATGTAGAAATTACCAAGTAAATTTTAATTTTGCTATAACTAAGATTTAATTGTGATAGAAAATTTACTACTTTCTAACTTAACTTATATCACAGATTGAGTAGTGTAAAATTGCAATATATCACAGAACATGCATTAGCAAGAGTAGCTATGTATGACATAATCTATAATAGTCTAATAGTTAGAAGCTAAGCACTCAAAGAATTGATGATGCAGAGTTTTTTTTTCGTGAGTGTGTCTATTAAACTATTTTTATCTAATTTTGAGATTTTTAAATATTTTTTCTTATTTTGTACTCTTTTCTTCTTTTTTTCAATATTATTGTCATATAATAAAGCAATTTAAATCTCTCTTATTTTAACTATCTCTCCGTTTTTACATAATATTGAAATTTTTCTTATTTTTGTACTCATTTTTCTCACATATCATTAAATTCATATACTGATGTAATTTATAGACTAATAGGCTATTAAAAGATTTATAGCCACCGCTAAGTACAACTTTAAAAAGTTTGACAATTGCTTTCGACGAGTCCTCTTAACATTTTTATTGATGATGTAGTTATCTTTAGGCACAACTTGGGCATATAGTGTAGTTTTTTCTGTGGTTACACCTAAATAAAATACCCTAATTATAATAAGAGGCCATACACATACATGAATTTTAAGTCTTTTAACAATTTTATCAACTATGAGGAAGAATTAAAGTTATTCGTACTTTTCAATGATGAGTTTTTGAATTTCAATTTCATCATATTTTTTTATGTTATTATATAATTGTTATGTATTAATTTAGAAGTAATTAATTTTGTCAATTAATATAAATTTTAATATTTTTATGTTCATATAAATATAAATATTAAATAAGTTATTTATTATATTATATTAAATAATTATGTAAATTATTATTAAATTATTATGTTTAATAAGTTATTTATTTATAATATCTTTCATGTGAGTAGCTAGTTTTGGAGAATTAATAAGAATATATATTTCTTCTATAAAAAAATAAGAACATATATTTTTGTTTAGCATCATTCGATAGGTAACTATAAAAACTATTTGGAACATAAATTTCTATCTATATAACCATTATATTTCAAATTTGATAAATTTTCTTAACTAATAAATTTACATTTGTTAAACAAACGAAGTAAATTTTTGAACATAAAATTAATTAATTAATTAATTTTTTTCATTATTCCATTTTTTAAATAATAATTATATATACAAACTCGATCCTACATGGCAAGAGCATGTTGCTAATTATTACACAAAGTTATAATCATGATTCCTGATAAGTATACAAAGTTATATATGCTCTTTGGTAATGGTTTGTATGGCTTGTATTATGGCATAAGGATCTATATTAGACTAAAGTTTCATGGAAATTTTTTGAAGTAATGTATTCTTATTAAAATGGTGTCGAGTTAAAATTATGAGATAATATTTTAACCCCCAGTGAATGTGTCTCGTTATTAATTCTTTTTTTGTGTAATTTTTTTATAATTAAACATTTTACACTTTTGTTTATTGAAGGGGATTCACATATCAAATAACTAATTAAGATATACAACAAGAACTTATAATAATAATGTAACTAATATAGTATATTGTAAGTTAATTTAAAGCAATGATACGCTCAATATTATTAAGTTTGATTCTCTAATCTTTTACAATTTTAATATGATATTATTACTAAAAGTGATTTGACAATCCCATACCTTCTATTGATAAAGATTCATGACTCCAAAAGAAGAAAAACTCGTATCAAATATTGAGTAAATTTGTGACTCAAAAAAAAAGTCCAAACAAATAAAAAGTTGGGTGACAATCAGGCCAAATGCAGCTACACTCTGAATGAAAAATATTTGAGAGAATATCACATCAAAGAATTAAAGGATACAACAAGACTTATAATAATGGTATAGCTAATCTCAATATGATTTAAGTTATTTTAGAATAATCATGAGTTCATTATTATCAAGCTTAATTCTTTAATGAACTACAATTTTTTTTTAACATTGCAACTAACTGATCCCTACTTTTACATTCAAATCCATGAAAATGCTAACATATATAGTAAAATAAACTCTAAAATTATCCGCACATCATCCACAAAAAATTGTCCACGTGTCATTCCATCATATATGTTACATCTAACATCATTATTAATTTTGAAAGAAAACATTCTCAAATCATAAATTAATATTAAAAATTTAATTATTAAAATTTTTAGAATTTGAATTATTAAAAATGGATTGATCACTTTAAGGGATCCAAATCAATTAAAATAAATAAAAATAATTATTTTATAAACTACTTAGTTGTCAATTACCACTAAGTAGGAGGAAAAAGAAAGGAAAAAAATTCACTCTCATAGGGAAAAAAAACTCTTTTTGATTTTTATGAATCTAGAGAAAAAGGATTGGTGAATCACTTCATCATTCAATTAATTAAAAAGCTTAGATCTACAAAAGATACTTATATTGTGAACCAATATATAAAGTTCACTAATAAGTTCATGTGATTGTATTTTAGAGCGTGCATATTTGATCTTGGTATTTTGTGTCTCTTTATGAAATATTTTAGGGATTCATGAAACCTAACAATGGTACCAAATACTATAGTTATTTGCATGAATAATTTTGATGATTAATCATCTTTGGTTGAATTTTATATGTGAAATTTATTTTTCACTCATGACATGATAATTCTACATTTTAGTTTTTTTTATATGTACAATATGTAAAAAAATCTTGCTTAATATTTTCATTAAGAAATGAGGTATTTATTGTAATTATCACTAGTCCTACGTAGAATAGGACTAAGATGATGATGATGATGATACTAAAGTAAAAATACTATTTATTAATTCCCTTACACTCGCTTTAAGTTGAGAGATAGTAATCGAACATGGCCAACTTGTCTCATAAAAATTGAAACACACTTCTAGTAAGTTGTTTGGTGAGAACATCGATAACTAGATCATGAGAGCTAACATAGTGAAAAACCAAAGCTTTGTTTTTAATCTTGTCATAAACAAAGTGGAAATCAATTTTCAAATGCTTGGCATGAGAATTAAAAATGGGATTAGCAGTTAATTCAAAGTCCTATTGTAATAACATTATAGTCATCTTGCATATCTTGATGCTAGTATGGTTGTGACACCCTTATCCGATATGATTACCGAACCCAGATAAGAAATGACACACATTGATATCCAAATTAACCATATAAAAATCCATACAAATTAAAACCATTATGGAAAATTTATTTAATAAATATATTTCTTTGAAAACTTGAACAAACATTAAAATTCAAATCTTAGATTATGCAAAAAGGTCAAATCATTAGGGAAATCATCGTGTCAAAAATCTGACAACATAACGACTATATCGGAACACTATTCCTATTATGAATAGTAAACCTACAAGTAAAAACACTTCTAAAATCACATATTAACTCTTCTCAACTCCATATTGGTCTATCTAACTATCCAATCTCAAATCAACATTATCAACCCAATTACAGGAAGAGATATCATACAAGTCATACATCATCACATATAACTATGCAAACACATAAGAAGTTAGTTTAAGGAGTTACAAAATTATTTACAACATAGATTAGGCCTAATCCCTCATATTACACAAGAGTGCCTCTATTATGATTAGATCACATATTATACTAAAGAAAAGCAAAATACCAAAAGAAATCTTCTATTGATCAATTTGCTGAAATTGAGGATTTGACTCTAATCTGTTCTCTTAACCTACGCATTGCAAATAAAAATGATATGTTAAGTGAATGCTTAGTGGTGTATTCAACATAACATATCTATGTCCACATGCATTTACAATAATTTAATGAAAATTAAAATCATAAGCATAAATATGCATAGCATACTATAATCATGCAAAAGTGCATAAGCAATAGCTTAAAATGAGCATAATGATTTCTTATGCGTAAAATAATAAACATAATATTAAACTTAGCTTCATTATTATCATGCCTTGACTTTACTTCAACTATATACTTAGTTACATATTTCAAAATGCTTATAATATGCCTCTATCTAAAAGACAACTATATAAAATTGGATAACATGACTAACTGTATCGTAAAGGCCATAATAGTGCCCGAAATCCATACTTGTGCTTGAAAGCCACACTTGTGCCTGAAGGCCATACTCTACCCATAGATCATATCAAAACTTGAAGGCTATACTTATACCTAAGGGTACGTTAGCAGCTATAAAAACTCCCTAGTTAACTGGTCAACTTATCCAATCTAGGTTGTTTAATCGTATGGGACATTTATCATAATTATCTAGATTTCTTATTCTTAACATAATTAAAGTGAACTTTATAGTTCTGTGACTTATATAATATATAACCTCATAAAAGACAAACATACATGCTTTATTGTAAAGGCACAAACATATCTCAATATTAACTTATTACATCTTTATCATACTTTATGAGTATGAACAAATCATGATTTCTTGATATGTGCAACAAATCATGATTTCTTGATATGTGCATAAAACACCAAATATCTTGCTTATTGATAGGCCTCTCAACCATAATTACAAAATGTACATTTTTAACATGTTAAACTCATCGTACTCCTTATGGAATAGGCATGTTCACATACTTATTATCATCATCACTTTATTATCTCATTTTGAATTTACACTTGTTATCATGTAATACATAATGCATACATATCATATATGGTATCTTAATGCTTTATTATGGTAAGTAAAAACATAAAGAAGACTTACCTCCAAGTCATCATCCATACTTAAAAGGGTTAGCATACATTCTTTAGCCATTTTAGCCTATATACCATATAATGGCTCATAAATATGAATTATGGCATTAACATCACATAGGCATCATACATACTTAAGATTTTTCATCTTAGTCATCATGCAAAGTACATGCCTCCTAAATCATTTCAAGTGGCCTAACACAATTACTACAGACATTAATATCATTTCAACCCCTTATGGTTTTTCAAGCAACCAAACTCGTAAACATCATGCATAAGTCCTTTCACATGGCCTAAATACATGTTTGTGGCCTCATAAAGATTTTAACTACCTTATAATGTCATAAACCAATTCATTCAAATTATTAGGATAACTTTATATAGCATGCATATGACTTGATTCATATTCATAAAATCAACTTATTTAAGCATATCACCTTGCACTAAAACAAAACATCATTAAAACATCCTTAAAGATGCATTCAGCCTCCACATAGAAGAATTCTTGGACATGCAATTCATTATCACATCCTCTAATTAGACATTAGTCATACTCAATCATGCTAGAAATATACACATTACATCAAGTTACACCTAGTAGCATTAATTACATACTAGCATAAGCATACTTTGTATAACATAACACACACAAATGCATATGTTAAATTGAATACATATACTTGTAGACCAAAATACACCACAAAAACTTGCTTAAGCCTTTTCTTTGTGCTTCTTCTTTCTTAGCTCACTTTCCTCTATAAAACATATTATAGGAAAAACTCAAAAAAAAACCCATATAAATTCATAAAAGCTCAAAAACTCAAATCTAACTTTACAAATGTGTTCTTAGGCACTTATAGAGGACTAAAAAAAATATAAGATTGAAGAAAAACTCATTCCTTCAAGATTAGGTCACTATTCACATCCACCCATATCTATCAAAAACCTTCCTCTTCTTTAGCTTTTCTTGCTTTAGAGAGGTTTTAAAGGCTTTAGAGGTTTAAATTTAAGGATTAAAAGCGAAAATTTGTGGTTAGATTAAGGAATTAAAGAAAAGAATTTAAAGGTTTCTCCATAGAAGTTGCCATTAGGTTTTTGATCAAAAGAGGGAGGAAGATGACATGATATTATTCATAGTTTGACCATTTTATTTGGTCATGCAAATGAATGGCTATGATTTCCCCCTTAATCAAATTCCATGGCTCTCTTTTTAAACCCCTATCTCCATTTTCTCCTTTAATAATTTTCCTCTAATTAATACCCAATTAACCTCATTAAATCACATTCATCAAAACCCGAAAGCCTCTAATAATACTTACTCAAAAATCAAGGAAAATCGATAAAATAACACTTTATAACTTACTCATTTTAAAATAAAATACTTCTCAATATTTAAAAATTTCAATTCCAATGCCAATGGCTTATTTGGAATATTTAAGTATCATGTCGTATCAATCTCAAAATTTTCTAAGCAAAAACTAAATAATTTACAAAAGTTAAAATTAGATCATTATTCATGTGACACTATCGTGAAATCTTAACTATCATTTTTAACCATCTAAATGACTTTATTTTTGCTTCAAATTTTATCCAAAATTATATTATGATTAATGCTTCCATTTGGTCATATTAGTGTGACTTGAGTCTCAAGAAACACTATTCACATTCTAAGAAGTACTATTCATAATATCGAGATTTTCAGGCATTATAATGGGTGCTTAACCACCTATAAATAGCATGTGGGTTCTGAAGCAAGTGCTAGCATGGTTAGAAGAAGGGCAATTGATGAACTTAATACCACTAGCAATACAAGGTGTTAGGCAAAACATGGGCAATATAGCATGTAGGTTCTAAAGTGAGTGCTGGCAAGGTTGGAAGAGGGGCAATTGTTGAACTTACTACCACTAGCAATATAAGGTGTTAGGAAAAACAAGGGCAATATGGCCTTCCTCTTTGCAATTATAATAAACAAGAGTAGAGGTATCCAGAGGAGTAAACTGGGTACCCTGACTAGCTAGTTGTGAGCATGGTACTTAAATAATGGTACTTATCCAATTATTGCATAATAAGAATGCTAATTATATAATCAACCTTTTACATAATTTCCATGATCTCTACCATGTCCACATGTGATAATAGCTAAACTCTATATAAATTACATAGATAAAGTAATAACATTCAATGCATCATTATGATCTAGTTATCTCTCTTTATTTAATGGCATACCATATAGAATATCAAAGGAGGTATCATCTGACGAGCCTTTATTGCTTTACTAAAGTGGTAGTAGGTAGGGCTTAAACTAGCCATAACAAACACAACGAGATCTTTATTAAAAACATGATGTTACAAATCAGTTGACTTGTTTAAAATTCCCTTTGCCTTTTGAACATAACTATTAATACTAGAGTTTTCCCTACGCAATATATGCAGTTGTGTTTTTAGACCACATATTTGAGGTTTAGATTTAGAAGCATAAGCAACAAATAGCTTATCTTATATAGCTCGAGTTATTTCTGCACTAACTAACTGTGGTAAGACATTCTTAGAAATCGAAGCAATAATCCACCTAAAAAAAGTTGATCTTGATGTACCTACTTCTTATAAGTTGGATTTAAGTCATTATTGGCCAATAAATGCTTACGGATAAGTTCACTACCATCAATATAATGGTTAACTCTACATCCATATATCATTAGAAAAAATTATGTCTTCTACAAGAGAAAATTTGTTAAAGTGAGTTTGAAAAGTAATTAATGAGTTTCATATAGAAAAACACATGGCTAATGCTAAAGTAGCGACATGAATCGTCAAAGTAACACCAATGTCAATAAAGGTGACAACTTCTACACTAGTATTATTAATCATGGTGGCTAGGGTTTGCACAAAATTAAGTTTTAGGCTTTTGAAACTATTATTGCTCAAATACCATGTAAAGAATTATGCTTGATATTATCATTCACAAATGAGATATTTTTACAAGTGAAGATAGTCCTAAATAGAATAGACTAGTAATTACAAAAAAAAAAAAAGAATATTGTGAAATCATATTTATTGATTATTACTTACCTTACACAATATTTGTTTTAAATGAAAGCAAAGACTAAGAGCATTAATTTGGTTATTGTATGCTCAATTTAGATAAAAATTGAGGAAGATTGGTTTGTTTTTGGTTTTGAGTATAAGACATTGTCTTCTTTTGCTATTATTTTTATTCTGCGTATTGGAGAGATTAAAGAAAAAGGGGGCAATTTTGTCTTTTTTATTTATTTAGGAAAAAAGAATTAACAATAGCGAGTTATCTAGATATTTGTCATATGTACACATTTTTTAATGTTTTCAATCTATTTTTGTAGTTATTAGTAAAAAAATAAAAGAAAAAGAAGAAAAGCCTTTAGCATCTAAAAGGATATGACTACAAATTTATATATGACTACAGATTTATTTAACTACACATTATCTATTTTATTATTTGTATTACTATTCCATTGTGATTATTATTGCCAAAATAATATATAGCACTTTATTTGTGTATAAATTAATTAAATTATTAGTTAACTCATTTATAAGAAATAGCCATTTTGAATAAATTAAATATTAGTTAATTAATTTATATATTTTATGTATTTGTTATAGAAAATTGATAGCGAGGACTACTAGAACTCCTATGGTCATTAGAACTACTCAATAAAAATAAAAAGTTAATTGTAAGATAAGAGACTTGATAAGCATCCATTTGGAAGAAATTGGAAGTCAATTGAAATTCAAGGTTTGGTGAACCATATAATTAAGATTAATGAGATGATACAAGAAATTATTTGGGTAGAGGATTTACTAAGACATGAGGAAAAATATAATACTCATAAGCAAAGTCTACATATCTCTAGCTATTAAAATCTCCTTAAACTATTTTGGTATAAAGAAAAAGACTACAAGTCTAATGTCAGAAAATTTATTAACAAATTTGTTTATTAGGATACCAAAAAGATAGTCAGTACTTCTATTGAAGTGTCTATCCATAAAGGACATCACAAGATTATTGGTAACCTTTGCTTAAAAAGTAACCCCATGTGTTATCTTTGCTTTTGTTAACGAAATGTTATTTAAGATTCATATATTTTTTGTGTGTTCATGATAATAGGAAAATAATTCAAATATTATCTATTATGTATATATATACACACACTAAAAATGTTCCTTACATGGTTAAATGTATTAATAATAATAATTAAATATTATAACTTAACTTAATGATTGGAATAAATTGAACAATATTAGTAGTAGTATTTATTAAGGAGATATATGTGTGTTTTAGGCATTTGTTAAGGTGTGAGATATCTAAATGTATTATAGAAATGGCATTTGCATTTAAAAATATTGTGGTCATACTCAACAAAGGTGAAAAGTTGAATAGCAATAATTATGAGATATAGAGTATGAAAATCCAATATGTGCTTAAAGAGCAAAAGGCTCTAGATGCTTTGAATTGATTTATGGATGAACCTAAGGAAGGGAATACAACTGAACACATAAGGAACCAAATAGTTTTTCAAGTTTCAAAAAAGAACTATTTGGCTTGAATAATGTTGATGAGCAAGATGGAAAACTATAGAATGAGAGAGTTTAAGAGGTATAACCTAGCCAAGGACATGTAGTCAGCATTAGTTTTCCTTAATCAAACTAAGATCACTTACCATAAAGTTTGGCACCTAGAAAAATCACCCTAATCATACAATGAAAAATATTTAAGGGAAATGTCAAATAAGATAAGTGAATTGAAAGATGCAGGTTGCATCCTCACTATGATTAATAAATTCAAGTTGTGATTCATTTTATACCCTAAAGTTGGGAACATGTGAAGATCCACTTAACTTATAACAAGGCACCAAAACTTTTTATGATGCCATGCGGCACTTAAAACTAAAAGAAGAACATCTTGAGGCAAATAGGTCAAACATTGATCTGTATATGTCAAGTTCTAGCTCATGAGCCATAGTGTAAGTTCTATTGTGGATCCTAACAAAAGGGAAAAGGAAGTTCTCAAACCAAGAAGAAAAGAAAGTTTCACCAACATGAGAAAGGAAAATATCCTTCTAAGGAAAAGAATATAGCAATATTAAAATGCTATAACTATAATAATAAGGGACATTTTGCTCACAATTATAGTGAGCTTAAAAAGGTAAAAGGCCTAGCTACACATAGAAGTGCAATTCATATTTCTAGTTATGTTTTGCTAATTGATTCTTATTATTTGTGAATAGCAGACTTAGAAGCCACAAACCGTGTAGCAAAAATAAGAGTGCTTTCATGGAATTTTGACTTATATCATAAGGAAATCGATAGATATATAAGAAATAATTCTAAAGTAAAGGTTACAAGTGCAAGTATGTATAAGTTAATGATGCATAAAGGTTTAATCTTTTTTCCTTCATAACATGTTGTATGCTCCTTAAGTTCATCAAAATTTGATTTCTATGTTTATTTTGGTTTGATTTGGATTTAATGCAGTTTAAATTCTAATGATGTAAGCTTGTATTTATGGACAAGCTATTATGGACATGGTTATTTTTTGGATATTTTTATTGTCTTGGATGTTAATTATAGTTCTTTTAATGTAATTATTTTCTTTATTTCATCTTCTAGTATGTTGAAATTGATGTGAATATTTGGTACGCTAGACTTGGCCATATTGACTAACAAAGAATAAATACATAAGCTAAAGATGACTTATTAAAAAAATATAGAAATGGTAAAACTATCTACTGATGAGCATTACCTGTGACGCCTTTTATTGGATTCCTAAAGAACTCAACAGGCAATGCACTTCCTGACAAGTCACCCATCTTAAGATTGTTGTAAGAGAAAACTCCTTAACACTTATGGACAGTTCTAAAACTCTATCAGATATGATTTAGATATCCAATCTAATCTTTATACACATTCATACATGGTTCGACAAACTCAGACAAAGCATTTATAGACCCTTTATGGGTCATAGAAAAATTAGGCAGCATAACAGCTACTCAGGTGATATACCAAAATTTTCTTCTTGTGAAAAAAATAAACACTTTTATATGCAACAACCCATAACCTCCACCTAGACCCTTCTGGTCCCCCAATCAAACATCTGCACATCTCATATAGGTTAAAATCACACATATAAGGCCTCAATCCCATAGATATTAAAACCACAAGCAAGCCTAAAACAATGAAAACACCTGTTTATTTATAACTGATTTGCTTAAGTTTATAGACTTCAGTAGTTCTAAGTATGATGGACATATAACCTACAATTCTTACATGAGTGCTTACTATATACATCAAAACACATATAATACTTGGACCCTTATTAGCTTTGCTACTACACTACACGTACAACGAGGATTAACTGTTATTCCTACTTACCTATGCAACCAAACACCGGTACACTGAATATAAATTCAGTGGTGAATTTAATGAATTAAAAGCATGTCTTATGCAGGCACACAGATGCTTTAATACACTACCAACTTAGGATTTAAGTATATAGAAACCTATTTAAAAATTTTAATACTTATTTCATTTATATATATTCTATCAGCCTAGTAATTATAGTTATGTCAGACACATACAAGCAAAAAATATATGGTATAGGTTTAGTGTGTGAGCAACATGTCAGATGATTAAAGCCATTTAGATGATATGTCATATGTTCTTCAAATTTACCAAAATGCCACTATGATAATTTTATTCAATTTATCTCTATAATTTATTCAATCATGCCATTATTCCTAGGTGCATTATTTAAATTATTAAATAGGCCTAACTAGGTAGACTACACTTACAGACACTAGAATAAAGAGAAAACTAAAAGGTGTGTAGGGGCCCACATTTTGGATCCTGACCGCTGCACCAGCCCAACACAGCTTATAGGGATCAGTTCATAAGAACCTCCCAAGGGGCAAAATTGTGCATAAGGATTAGTCTGTAAACCTCCCAAGACACTGATCATATCAAATAATCTATCCAGGTCTGCCCAGCAGACTAGTGTAGTGGCCATCTAGGGACCTTCACCACTACACCGGCATAGTTCAATATACAATTAAAAGTGCTAACAACAAAAAGTGTTTGCCCCACAAACTAGTGCAATGGCTCAATAAGGAACCTCAGCCACCTAATATGATAAACAGACAATCTAGCAGCTGCTAATCCTAAGTTGATCGGTCAACTCATCCAGTGGGTGTCTAACTAGTGGGTCATCTAACTTTATTGTACACTCCTTTATTTACTAATCATTATTTTATAATATTTAATAATGTTTAACAGTCAATTATGAATTTATTTTAACTGTTGAAATTTGACCCGAACAGTTACATGCCATTTTTTTATCCTACCAAGCAATTACGAGTATCTTTTCTAAACCCCATTTAAATTATTTCTATAGGCAAAATTAAGTCCATTTTATTCCATTAATTAAAGCCCTATTACATGCAATTTATGATTCATATTCAGGCCAAGCTCAACCTAGTCCTTTTATAGGACAGTTATAGGTCAATTTACGAGTTCATGCCACTATTATAGCCCAAAAGCATTAATTTATAAACATCTTTTCATACCCCTTTTTATGCCAAAAATAATTGGATATTATGGCTTAAGTTCATATCATTTTATATTCTTACATTGGCCTCAAAAATAGATTCAAATTCCATTAATACTTAAGTACATAAAAGATTTACAATATAGACAACATTTTGTATCATTATGGATCACTTTTTTTTGGCACATCTTTCCATGCACTTTTTAGAACATTTGCAAAACATTTTCTGCTTGCTTAATTAAGACCATGAGTTTTTTTATGTTTTATTTCATCTTTAGCATGTCATGTTACTCCCATGTATGGATTATTTTACCAATTTCATAATATACAATTAATGCCTTTTTCAATTATATTATTTTCACATATTAATTTTAAACCATCTCATTCACATTATACCTTTGTTCACATGCTACTTTCTCGAGCAAATATGTTTTATAACTATCGATATACATTATCCATACAGTATCACACTTACATGCTATATATTATTAGTATAATACATGACTACATGCAATTACTTATGAGCCATGCCTTATAAACCATTACACATACATGTCTCGACTATATATGTCATGTACACAAACATACACTATTTCATTAAGTTCACCACCTAGGCATACATTTTTATACCACACTTAATTGCTATCATAATCCATCCACCACATACACCACCATACATGCCCTAACTCCCACTCATACCTCTCAGCCACACCTTACAAGGGTAGTATACATGCCTTTACTCACAAGTAACCATGCTTACACCACCCTAATATTAGTTGGGTACACATATGCCCACTTACAATATCACCCTATCATGCTAAGCATTTTCCTTCCTATACACATTCACCACTATTTTATTCATAACATATTAATCCAATAACCTTACAAATCTCACATACTTATACCATACTGCTTGCCTTCCATGCCAAGATACTCAATTAGTACCTCTCGATTTCTACTAAAACCCACACTATATATATATTTCTCCTTATAACCCCTTACACCAATCATCACGTAGGCATTTCTTCAACACATTATAAGCTTATACCAACACCTCTACACCACACACAACAAAAATGTCACTTTCTATGCACAAATTGTAAGCAAAGCACACACACATACACACAAATAGCCCTAACTAAAACTTACATGGAAATTTTACCCACAATACCCATTATAATCATGAATTCCATACTACAATTCCATAAAATTCTCAATAGGAGAAATCAAGGCATGCTATTAATTTATTAAATTCACATACCACATCAAGAGGCAAGGCCTTTCCACATCTCAAGTTGGCCAAACTCCTTTGTTGTACATCATCCTCCCTTAGCCTCTATACATGCCACCACCCCTTACAAAAATTACCAAAAATTCCACAAGTCCCCAATTAAAATTCCATGATTATAAGAAGTTTTAAGAAAATGAATTCTTTAGAAAATAAAATAAAAAGAAGCTAAATACTTACACATAAAGTCAGCCTTCCAACATCCTTTAGGTTTATCCTTAATCACCTCTTGAATTTTCTTAAATTATTTACTTGCTAATAGTGATTAATTCCTTTAAGATATAATTACTGCCTAACTATTGAGATTTTTGGTCACCATGGAAGGAAGAATTAGGCTGAAACAACCATAGAAAGGTAGAGAAGAAGCTAGAAGTAACGTGGATAGCAAAGGAAAAGAAAAGGAAGAAAAGAAAATGGGAGAGGGTGATAGTGGACTAGGAGTCACTTAAGGGAAATGGACCACATGTCATAGTAGCTGGTGGAAGTGCTAGGGGTGCCTCAGTCACAGTATACGGCACCTGAGTGCCCCAAAACCTAATTTTTTGGTAAATAGGGCTGCCAACTTTGGAAAATTTTTAAAAATTACTCGGATGTCAAAAAATTATATTGTTTGTTCCTAAAATTCTCATTTAGGCCCAATTAGATACCTGTAAAATTTGCAGCAAAATTCCTTTGGAAATAAGGCGAACCAAATTTTCAAGAATCTCAATTTCTCCATAAAATTTTAGGGAATTTTAAAATTTCACCTGGACCTTTAAAAATCATTATGTTTATTTTAAAAATCCTCAAATACCCTTATTTAGGGGAACACAAAATTTCACGACCAAATTCTTTCGGGAGATAGGCTAGCAAAAATTTTCAGAAAATTGCAATTTTACCAAAATATCAAAAATTCTCAAACGACCTCAGAAAATTAAAATTCCTACTTTGTTGGCCTCATTACAATTTTTAACCTTCAAGGTATGATATTTTCATGTTTGTTCGGGCTCATCTCAGGCCATTCCTGGCTTAACTCAATTTGAGCCTATAGCCTACTAGATTACGACTCGAAATAATTTATTGGTTCTATTAAATTTTTAAATTCAGTCATTTTTGCCCTTTTTAAGCCTCATAAAGTTTAATGGCTAGTATACCTTGCCTCAAGCCTCGTGAAGGTGATCCGGCACTCTAGGCACACTTTTTGGGTCTCAGGATACTATCCTTAGAGCCTTGGCATACGGGCGTTACATTACCTAGCTAAAAATAGCAAGAAAACCATTTGAAAAAGCTATTAGAGCAAATACTTCATTGCACTTAATCCACTCTGACATATATAGTCCAATGAGTAAGAGGGTAAGGTATAGTGCTATTTATTTCATCACATTTATAAATGATGATATTCAATTAGGTTATATGTATTTGATATCCCAAAAATATAAGGCTTTGAGTTGATTACAAAAGTACAAAAACTTAGTTGAGAATCAATTAGACAAAAGATTAGAAACCTTAAGAATTGATCAAGGTTAAGAATATTTATCTGATCAATTATAGGAATAAAATGCCAACGAACTATCCTAGCAATAGGACAACAAAATAATATTGCAAAAAGAAGAAATAAAACACCATTTGAAATGGTTAGATATATGATGGCACAAGTTACTTTGCTAATTACCTTTTAAGGTGGTGTATTATCTACTACCACATATATCCTTAATCAAACAGCATTAAGGTTAGTTTTTATCACACTATATGAGTTATAGACTAATAGATACCTGACCTAAACACTTTGAGACCTTAAGGTTGTGCAACTTATGTTTATGAATCATCCTATAAATATGGAAAATTAGGTCTATGAGGGAAAAAGAGTATCTTTATAAGATATTCCAAACAATCAAAAGGATACATATTTATAGGAGATTAAAAAAGTGGTAGTGTAATTAAATTTGAATCACAAAATGTCACATTTTTAGAGAATGGTTTTCCTAAAATGGCAAGATAAATCAAGATTTATCTATTTGTGGCACTCACAGCCATATTGACTTTTAACCCGTATGTAATGCTCCGAAAATTTTGACATTTATGAAGAGTACTTTCCCAAGATGAATAGTGTTCTCGAGTCCTAGGATGCACTAAAGTCACTAGATAAAAGTATTAATCATAAAATAATTTTGGACAAATTTTGAAATTAATCGGAAGTTAGTTGAGTGGTTAAAAATGCTAAAGAAATTTTTATGGCAGTGACTTGGGAATAGTGACCAAGGCAAAGCTAAGCCATAAATTATTTTCAAAGTTACGTAGAAAATTCTAAAACTTATACAACTTGATACTTAAAGATTCTAACGAGCCTAATGGCACTAGAATTAGAATTTTTAGATATCAGGAAGTAATTTTTTGAAAATCAGGTAACATTAAAAATGGTGTATATAATCGATTTTCTTCCTTTTTCAAGCTTCAATTTTTAGAGGCATGAGAAGAATAATAAAAGTGAATTTATGCTATTAATTAGGCTTGAGAAAAGGAGAAAATTTTAGGAAAAATACATTAAAATAAATATTTTTAGAGGGGGGTATAAATAGTCAAATGTGACTTAAAAAGTCAACATTTCCAAACAAACACTCCCTCCTCTCTCCTTCCTATTGCC
>CANXYI010176369.1:0-11671 GCA_948208565.1 Hura crepitans
GTTTAATATTTTTTCTGAATATTTTATTCTGGCAGGTGAACAGTGTCAGAAAGTCCACTGTTGAATTTTGACTTGAAATTTTACGTGGGCCTTAGTGACACTGAGCAAGGATTTTTAAAAGTTAATTGAATATTTTTGGAGGTCCATAGAACATTTTATGAATTTCTGAAGATTAAAATGGCATAGGGTGAATAGTAACCCTAACTACCAGAGGAGTTTTGGGCTGAAATTTTGAGAGACCCTTAACGAATTTAATCGAGATTTTTGGAACTAGAATTATAATTTTTGGAAGTCTATTGAAATCACTCTAAATTTTCAAAGTTTAAAGCAAAATAGGATTAATTTGGGCCATTCGATCGACACATGGCCCGATCGTGGCCATCCACTTTGCTTATACACCTAAGAGGACATGTGTGTGCAAGGATGGAATAGAAAAGAAGTCAACTCCTCCCTCCTCCCACAAATAGCCGACACTATCCACTATAGATGCCTCCTCCCATTTTTTATTCTTTCTCTCTCCTCCCATCCCAAAAACACCTAAAATTTATATAGTTCTTAACCTCTATAATTCATACTATTCCAAGAGATAGAATTAGAAAAGGATGTCCAAAAATTGAGTTATAAGCACTTGATAAATAGTGCTTTTTGGTGAGTATGTGGTCCTTTTTAAGGTTTCATATTTTTCTTAGGGAGTATTTAAGGTGCACATATTATCCCTAATAAGAGATTTCAATTTGGGGTTATGTGTGATTTTGTAGGAATTTTCAAAATTGGAACCTATTATGGAAGTTTTGGAAATGGTGATTAAAGGTGGAGAAAGATGGATTCAATGGTCTTAGAGTGGCTTCAACATGGCTGGGAGCCCACTGTAAGTGAATTTAACCGAAACATATATTATATGTAAGGAAAATATGGAATGGAAGCATGTGTATATGTATGGAAGTTGAGGTTGCATGTGTATGTGTGGTGGTATGTATGTGAAATGCATGCTAGGATGTGTGAATTAAGGATATAAATGTGAATTGGATGTGAAAAATATGTGTAAGTATGTGATACATGCATGACTATGTACATGTCATGTATGCCATGATGTGGATATAGATGTATGGCATAAGGACATGGAATGTTAGGATGGTAGTATGATAGGTAACATGTGAATGTCATGAAATGGATGGGATATTGCATGGTTATGTGAAAAGAAGTTAACATTACATGGTGTAGTGATGAAATGTATGGTGAACATTTAAGGGTATGGTATATAAAAATTAGAATGAATGATATTAGAGGAAAAGGAAAATAATAGGATTTAATTAGGATGGAGTAGTTGATATTTTAGACAATAAATTATGGGAAATGCATTAAGATGAATAAAATGTTAAATGGCATAATTTTATTTTAGAATATCATGGGTTGAACCAAAAGAAAAATGAAATTAATGAGAAGGGTGGTGAAGAAAAATTACTAAAGGAATAGTAGCTTTTACGTAAAAAGGACTTATAACTATCTAAGAAATTATGATAACCTATAACTGATTGAAAAATATGATCGGATGCAATAAATTAAAATCTGTGTCTTTTTACCTTGAAAATAATTAGAATAAATATTTGGTAAAGTGGAAAAGTGATTAGCTGAATTAAATAGGAACCAGAGTGGGTTAAAGAGTTGTATAGATAATAAAAAACTGAAGGAATAAATCATAAGAGAAGTTAAGAAATTATTAATACACAAACAATGTATGGATAGAACTTAAGGTAATTAATACATGGACATTTTTGTACTGTGGAATATAGAAAGAGGTTATAATTAGCAGAGACCCAAAGATAGGTGTATGTTGTAATCCTTATAAAGAATTCCATAAAGTGTGTTGAGCAATTATCAAATAGTACAGAGAATGAATACTATTATAAACATAGAAACAATGATAATAAATTATTAAACTTAGGAACTAAATTATTGTTATATATAGCAAAGAAAAAGTGACATAAAAGCTGTAAAGTATAATATTTTAGGGAGACATGGAAGTGAGGGAAAATGAACATAAGTTAGTAGAAAAAAAGAGATTGGAGCCATATGTAACAAGAGATAAAAGGCAATCAAATGACATTAATGAAAAGAATGAACCTAAGGTAAGGACATGGTAAATTGATGAGACTATAAAGGTTTTAAATGAAATTTGACTGATAAATAAAGTAAGCTGATCAAATGAAGGATATGATTTAATATAAATATTTCAATATTAAAAATAATGGTCGTGAAAGATAATTGAAAGGGAATTTGGGGATTTTTAGTTGTTTATACACTAGATTGGTTGACCGGTCAATTAGGGATTAGCAGTTGCTAGAGCCTGAGTCTGTATGGATTTTAGCCTGTGTATGGCGGGTGCAGCCGCCGAGTATTGATTTGAGCCTACATGCTCTGGGTATTGGGAGGCCTATGGCTGATCCTTACTACTTGCTAATAGGTATTGAGAGGTCCACAGACTAATCCTTGCTACCCACTTGTGGATATTAAGAGGTCCCATGGGGCTAATCCCTACTATCAACTAGATGTGTTGCTTGTGCTGATTGTACTATGATATTGAGAGGTCTCACGGGGTTGATCACTACTATTCCTTTTCTGATATTGGGAGGTTCCTCAGAACTGATCCTGCTATTGGGCGAAGGGTGTGTACAAACACCGAGGTATAAAATGTGGGCCACTATATAGCTTTGTCTTTTGTCTAGTTCTCAGACTGGATTGGTGCAGCTACCGAGGTCTAAAATGGGGGCCACTACACATTATGATTCCTATCATCTAGTGGTTAGGAGTTCTTCTTGAACCTTGTGGGTATAAAAAGATTAATAAAAGAACTTAAAGGAATTGAATGATATTATTGAGAAATATGGGATATAAATTATCTTAATTGAGATAACCTATAAGTAAACATAGTAAGAATAAAAGATAATCTATAAAGAGATAGATTGAATAAACTTGTGTTATCTTAATGAGAATCCAAAAAGGAATAAAGGATTTATGAAATGGTGAATGAATAGGGAAACACATATGGAGAAATAAGTTATTAAGAAACGATCTAATATAAATAAAGTAGGTGGTAATCTATACACGTATACATAATGAATAGTGCTGAATGAGGGAGATTGATAGGGAATAGTAAGAACAGAGGGTTAAGCTATAGAAGTCATGTGACTTAGGCATGGTATGAAGCAACTAGAATGAAAGAATGTTGGCATGGATCGTAGTTAAATAGTATTGAAATGATATATAAAGGTGAAATAACATCTGTAACCTTAGGTTAAATATCTAATTGAGGTAATATAATTCAATTGAGGAATAGTCTTCACTGGAAATGTTAATAGAGAACCTAGAATTAATAAATAGATGTTGTTTAAATGGTTGTGTGCGCTTGCATGTGATAGTGATACATGGTATGTTTGGTTAAATTCACCACTGAGTGCATACTCAGCATATCAAGTGTCCGATGCGCAAGTGGTACATTTGAGAAGTACGATGAGAATAACTAGCAGTGCAGCTGACGACTATCCAATTGGGTAGTTAGGTGTTATGATGCTTAGTTGACTAGTACAGTAACCCATAATAGTAAGAAACCAGTTTTTCACTGTAATAACAGCCTAGGCTAATATCTGACCGTAAGATCAGGCATGTGAGTGTCATATGCCGGAGAGGTTTACCTCAGATCACCGGAACCATTAAAAGAAATTTCCACACTAAATAGAAGAAACCTAAGATAAAGTTAAATAAAAGGCTGCTAGGGAAATCCAAGGATGGGTGACCTCATGAGAAGTAGCACACCTTGCCTGTTTTCTTTGAGAATAGTCAAGGGGTGTTACACTTACCAAGAAAAAGTTAAACTAGCACAGAGTTTGATTTATATACATGAAAATCGAGACTAAAAATGGCCATTTTAGACATAGAAAAATAGGGGTTTTGGCTAAAATGGCCATTTCCCAAAGTGAAATGGTTGTTTTAGAAGAATGGCCATTTTTCACGACCTGTTTAGGAGTCCACATGGGACTTTAATGTGTAAAATGATGTCATTTTTGGAGCTAAAAATAGTCGTTTCAACAAAGTGAAAATAGTCATTTTGGCCCATAAAATGGCCATTTTTGTTTAAGCCAAATGGTTATTTTAGGAACTAAAAAAAGCCATTTTGTCCCAAAATAGCAAAAATTAGAAATTTTATTTTCAATTGATTTTTTTCAAAAATTTTACTCCATACAATGGGGGATTTGCCCCTTGCACCCTCTTTAGTGTCAATGTTAGGTATCAGCCTCGCCTCTCTCAGCTCGAGCCCTTAGTTTATGATAGATGCCTATTTTTCTCACATTTTAGGTCACACTGCGAGCTTGTCAGGCCAAGTTAAAGTCCACAATCAAAAGTTAACTAGTTTTGTTGAGCTTGGTAAAAAGATTTCATGTTTGGCAATAACATTCTTATTTATCAGAATTTTTTTGCCTTTATTAATCATTAGGCAATCCGAACAAGAAAGCCCTAGAACCCAGTGTCTACAATTACTCCTAACTTTGGAGAGGTAACTATAGAGTGTGTGAGGTGACCTAAAGTTTATAAAGATGTGTATCTTATGGGGCAACCCTTTTTGTAGGTGACCCGATATTGACTTAGGCAATGCTGAAAGTTATTACACCTAAAGTTGTTGTAATTTAAGTAGTGCTAAAGACATTACACCTAAAGTTAGTTTGCTTCATATAGTACTTGAGACATTACATCTAAAATTGATGTGATTTACGTAGTGCTAGAGACATTACACCTAAAGTTGATTTTTCTTTAGACAGTGCTTAAGATATTGCATTTGAAGTTGATTTTTCTTTTGACAGTGCTTGAGACATTGCATCTAAAGTTGTATGATTCATGCAGTGCTAGAGACATTACACCTAAAGTTTGATGTTCTTTAGATAGTGCTTGAGACATTGCATCTGATGTTGATGTGATTCATGCAGTGCTAGAGACATTGCACTTATGGTGGATTTTTCTTTAAATAGTGCTTAAGATATTGCATGTGAAGTTGATATAGTGAAGTTTTCATGATTTAGGTAGTGCTAGAGACATTACACCCGAAGTTGATTTAATTTAGACAAAGCATCTAAAGTTGATATAGTCCGAGCAGTGCTAAAAAACATTACACTAGCTGTTGATTTTTTCTTTAAATAGTGCTTGAGACATTACTTATGAAGTTTATGTGATTCAGGTAGTGTTGGAGACATTACACCTGAAGTTGTTATTTAATTAGGGTGGGCCATTACATCTGACCTTGATAAATTTGTTTGGGTTTATTTTTTATTGATTGTGTGTCATTGTCCTTACCTCTTGCAATTGAGAAAATAGTTAGTGGACTGTTATTGATTAAACATTTGTGATGTTGCACATAGAATTCCATATTGTAATTGCACATTGATTTGTAATATAGTCTCCTGAGCTAGCGAAAAATTCTACTTACCCCTATGAAAAAGAGGTGAAATATGTTAGTGACTGTATTATAATTGTAATGTTGATATATGTTGTGTGTGAGTACTTCTTTTATTCATGTCATTGTTGTATTTTTTTCACTAGTCACATTTGCATATACATAAATGTCTTTTACATTTTATTATTATTTTACCATTATTATTATTATTATTATTTTTTACTGTATTATTTTATTTTTTTCTTTTTTTTTGTGAAAAGGTAAAAGCAATAAACAGAGTATAGCAAAAAAATCTATTAATTTCTTAAATAAAAACTTTGAGTATAATAGTTTATGTCGTAAGCTAATATGTATAAATGTTATAAAAAAGAGAAAAAAATCTAAAAAGTTGGATGGTCTCTTTGGGCCCGAAGCATCTAGAGCTTTGCCTTAACTGCATCCATCTTATTAGTCAACTCACAGTGAGTCTCTTTAATCCTCATGCCTAGATTTATGTGGATGAGATAGAGCTGCTATAATATCCGAGTGTCCATGCCCTATAGTAGGGTCTCGAATGAGGTCGAAGGTGGTGCTAAAGATAATGGTCCTGCCTTATTAGTCCATTGTCACTATGCTAATGGGCTAATAGGCAAGCTCTCATCTAATAGCTCTATTAAGTCTACTGCAAAGCAGTTGTCCTCTGGTCCTAAGCATCCTAACTACTCCCCTGCCCACTCATTGAACATTACATTTGTGAGCAATCTATAGCCTGTTGGCACTTAGTGATCGCTTTTCGCGATAACTATAGTGATACAAGTGTCACTATTAACCCAAAAATACTGCTGGACAGTGCCACCCATGTGTTACTCCAGAATTCCCAACTTAAGTAGAATGGCTCTGATGACTCCCCCCACAACAATGCCATTATCGAGGGATCTGCTAGCTTAGTAAAGGTGCTTCAGAATGGTCAATGCGAGATTAAACTGAACACTATGCCCCATGGCCCAAAAAATATAAAGCTTAGTCTATTTCACCTAACTGGCACTACCGACATGTTTGAGATAACTTGTACTGCCTAAAAATCTTGATATTATAAATAGTACTTTTTAGGATATGAATAGTGCTACTTGAGATTTCGGGGTCACACTAGTGCTATGGAATGGGAGTATAACCTTACAATTTTGTACATTAACTCTCAAATGGGTTAATACATAATATGGAATTTTTCATGAAATCCCCTTATACATAACATTAGCCCACTAGCAGGTTAATGTTGAAAGTCTAATTTCCTAGTTTTGTATATTAACCCATTAGAGGGTTCATGTGTAAAACTTTGTATTTTCTATTTTTGCATCTTAACCTGGAATCATATTAAAAGTAGTTATTGGAATATTTTTGAGTAAAGTATAGATTTTAAATAAAGTCTCTAAGCTAATTAAAAGTAGAATTTATGGTAAGGAATATGGTTAAAGAGATTATATGATATATATATATATATATATAAATATATATATATATATATATATATATATATATATATATGAATATGGATGGAATTATGTATTTTAAAGGTGGTTATGAAAAGAAATACTAATGTTATAAAATGGAAGCCAATAGGTTAAAGTGTGGAAGTCTAACCTTGTGATTTTGCATATTAACCTAGTGATAGGTTAATGTGTAAAAACCCACTAGAGGGTTAATGTTGAAAGTTTGAATTTACAATTTTGCATGTTAACCCACTAGCGGGTTAAAGGTAATTAATAATGATGTGGGAATCGGGTCAAGATAAAAATAGCAAATTTATTCAGATTTTCTCAGTTTTTTGAGCATAGATTTTTCAAGGCTCTTAAGGAATGATGTGTATGATTAATTGTGGCCTTAAAATCTATAAATTGATGTTGGAATGAAAGATTGGATGAACAAGAATAAAGAGAAGATTAAAGTAAGAAAATGAAGGATTTTTGCATGGGCTATAATATGGGCCCTTGGATCTCTTTTTAAAATTAAATCTTAGCCATTGATTGCTGGTATAAAAACCCATTTCCAGTAGCTAAGATTCAATTTTCCAATAGCAAATCTCTTTTTCTTTTCTTCTCTTTTACGTCAAAGGCGACGAAGTTATTTTAGGGCTTTCTAAGCTTTTCTTCTCCAAAATTTGACTAAACCTCATACCAAATCAACCCTTTTAGATATGATTTAGGTTCTATATGGTTTGAATATCATATTTGAGGGCTCAATTGAAGAAATGGGAAGAATTTTGAATTGATTTAAGTATGGGTGAACAATAACCTGAAATTGGATAAGTGTTTAATTTTGAGTTTTAATAATTTTTGCCAGTATTTTAAGGTTTTAAAATAAGATATATCAAGTTGGATTTTGATTTGGATGTATGTTTGAATTATTATGAATTTTTGAATATTATGGGTGAATAATGACCTGTATGGGAAAAAGAGTTTATTTTCAAGGTTTGATTTTTTTTTAAAGATATAATGCAATGCCAATAATAAATTTATCAAGTTAATTTGAGAATTTGATAGTTGTCATATTTATTAAGACTTTTTAGAGGTTATGAATGAATAGTAAATGAATATTTCATGAGTAACTATTTTAGAGATTTTTTAATTTTTGAGGTGTCTTTAGGGTGCCAATAAGAATTATATGAGATTATTTTGAAGAAATGAGGCATATTTTAATTATTGTGAATTTTAGATTGTGGATTGAGGATATGTTCAAGAGGAGATGAAGAGGAAGCAAGAAGAAAAGATTAGAGAAGGTTTATGGATGCTCGAAAAGGTATTTTAATGCCATTCAAGTAAGTGTATCCCTTATAATATGTGCAATTAAATTAAATCGTGCTCGTTCAATGAAATGTCCTAATTTACATAATATGCATATATTAGTAAAAATGTGTTAAATGCTTAAGTATGTGTAATTAATGGCATTAATTATGTTATATGATGAATGAGATGTATGATGATGCATTTAAGATGCTTAAATTAGGTATGAAATGATGAGGAGGTCATATTATGCTTATGATTCTATTTTATGCATTACGATGTGAAAATGGGTAATTGTATGGAAAATGCCCAATTAATGGTATTAATGGATTTAATCATGTTAATGAATAATTATGATGATATATAATGTAATTGATATGGTAAATATTTTTAAGGATTTATACAATGCATGATGTATATAGAGAATGTACATTATACAGTTATGTATAAATGTGATTAGATGAATTATGTATGACTATGTTCTAAACAAATGTGGTATAAGATGTTGTATGTACATAGAGTAAACTATGATTTTTAAAAGGCATCAAATTCTTTGGTTATGCATGTACGGCTGGTCGAGTTAAAGAGGCATGCATAGGTGGGTGTGCCTTAAAAATGCATGATAGGCATGTTATGTGATTATATATGGTATACATGAATGAGTTAGGATGAGATGAGATATGAAATGTGTTATGTTTAAAATGCATGTAAATGTAGCTACATTCTAAGTATGCATGCTAGTTACGTGGTATGTATGTATATGGATTTAACTAAATGAATGAATTTATGAGTATGAATTTATCATGTTAAGAAAATGTATGAACACATAAATGATAATGAGGACATGAGATGCTATGTGTAATGGATAGAATACAATATTTATACATGAGTTATGGCTTGGCCGAATGGCTAATATGTAATTATAGATGTGTGTTCCATATAAAGCATGAAATGGATAATATATTGGATGTAATTGATGTAATTAATGATGAGTATGTAAAATGAATGTGTAAAATAAGGAAATGCAAAAATATGCGTGTATGTTGGTATGGCCAAATGGTCTAGCATGATAGCTTTATTGTGTTTGAGGCATATTAAGTGTAAAATTTGACATTTTAAAAGCTTTTATGATGCATGAATGATATACACATGAGATTTGCAATTTTATGCATTGTGATGTCATTTTAGCCGAAACATATAGTATACCATGTTGCCTTGTGTTTTTTTATGATAATATGTTAGAATAAGTATAATATTCATATCATTATAAAAAGGCATATGTTATGAAGAGGAACTTGAAAGAATAAATGCATAAGGCCTTTTTATGAGGATATGCTAAAAGATAGCTTTAATATGGTTATAGTTGAATAGCCTATGGAATATAGTTATGCTTAGGTTGCTTAATTCTATGTCATGAATAATGCATGACCATATGAATGAGAATGATTATATGAACATGTATTGACATATGGAATATAATGAGAATCTATTTAAACATATATATGAACTATTATCATGAAAAAGATGATATGATGATGTAGATGGCATATGGTAGTTATGAAAAACCATAATGCACGATGAGATTATGATATGGCTGAATGGCCTAATATGGGAATTGATATATGATTTATGAAATGATAATGTAGATAGCATATGGTAGTTGGGAAACATCATAGTGCACGATGAGCTTATGAAATTACTGAATGGCCTAATATGAAACTGATAGGTTCTTTAGGCATTCATAACATGCCTATGATGTAATAATTAGAATTTAAGGCAAGAATGGCTTAAAATGATTAAAAGAGTAAAATACTTATGATAATGATTATCATGCATAAAAGATGGATATGTTGATGCATTAATCAATGTACTCATGTTGCATGAATAGTAAAATAACGGGATTAATAAATATTGAAGAACATTTATTTTCCCTAAGGTCATGCGTTGACCAAATTAAAGATAAAATATACTCAATCTACCTTAAGATGGTGAAAATAAAAGTAAATTTGTTTAGTGGCCCATATAAGCAAATAGCCTAATCGATAGGTTTACCGATCTGATAAGAGTTATAGCAATTGCTAGGGTACTTTGGTGCCTCTATGCTTTTGGTCTATGGGTCTATTTTTAGTTTAACCCAAAGACCTATATTTATGGTCTTTAGACCTTACGATAGCATATAAGCCTTTGGGTTTATGGTGGTTATACTAGCTACCCTATGTTTTACCTTTGGGTTTTATGTTGACTTTTCATCTTCAGGTTCTATGTTGATGCTTAAACCTTTAGGTTTGGTGCAAGCAAAGCCTACATGGTTTCGAGGGCCTTGGTGGTCCATCGATACTCTATTATCCATAGCATATATTTCCTTGGATATAAGCCTAATAAATGGATTCTAAAGAAGACTTAGCATAGTTTTCATAATATATGAATTATATACTCATGCATGACCTTATGATGCATTATGTCTATGATTTATGCCATGTTATAGCATATGAGTATGTTATGTATAAAGAAGTATATCACATGATAAGTTAAATGTTGATGATTTTAGATCTTAATGGTTAACAATTTATGAACGAATGCTAAAAGGCTTGAGTATGCTTATGATGAGATGTGTATGATCCTGTTATGAGATAAAGATTATGAGATCATGGCTTATGCATGATGTACATATGGGCTAAAATAAAAGTTAAGGCATGATAATGTTTAAGTCAAGTATAGAAATGATGTATGAATTCATAAGGTGTATGAATTTACTTTATGTATGTATGAGCAACTATGATTGAATCATGTAATTAGATAATAGTTCTTTTGCATGTTTATTTTATATTGTAAAACATGTATGTTTAGATCCTTAATATTTGATAATGTTCTATTTATCTATGCCTTTTTAAACATGTTGTATTATTGATTTTCAAAAAAGTGGACTAAATATTATGAATGTTTATAATTTAAAGTATTTAATATAAAATGAAAAGAAAAGGAATGTGCCATACTATACTGGTTACACCACTAAGCTGCAGAGCTTAGCACATTATTTATTTATGATGCGCAAGTAATTTGGATAGCTTGGAATGAAGAACCTTCAGGCTATAAAGATCCTAGGATTTTAAAGATGACATTGTTTAGGTTTTTGTATGATAAATGTAATAAGAAAGGAAAGAGTGTATAAGCCCTCCTATGTATATTGATGTATGAATTATGGGCCTATGATGTATTAAAAGATTATGTGAACTTGTAATATATGTATATATTTATGAATACGAAATTGATGGGTATTGATATATAATAGTTGGTGAGCTATTATGTATGTATGGTTTTGTATGCATATGAGATGAACATTGATCCACCTGTATAAATATGATTGAGATAAACTAGAGTCTAGATGATCAAATGGACCAAAATGATGATAAGATATAATTTAACAAATTAGAAGTGTTGTTTTATACATGTTACTATTTAGGATAGTGTCCCGGTA
>CANXYI010176375.1:0-10887 GCA_948208565.1 Hura crepitans
GGGCATTTAATTCAATTAGAAATTGATAACGGCGTGGACACAAGAGAAGTAAATTATGTAATTATGAGAAATAACAATAATACTAATAATAATAATAGTAATAATAATATCTAAAATAGAACAAAAATAATATTGGAAAAATGGAAGATTCCAACTTACCAAGTCGGATTAAATTGCTATCAAGTTCCACTAACAGAAGGAAAGGAAACTAAGTAAAAGAGGAGCTGAGGTTATGGTTGGAAGAAGCAAAATATAAGCTAAAGACCAAAATAAAAGTGTAAAATACATAAGTAGGTGGTAAAATATTAGAAATTGGGAAACTAACACAAAAATTCGAAGGAGAAGGGAGGACAGAAGCAAACCGAAGGTTATGGGCAAGGGACTAAGGACTGAATTGAATGAGGAAATCGAAGACAACCAAGAGGGAGAGGGGAATCGCAGAACAGTCGTGGACGGAGGTAGCAGCTTGTGGACTACACACAATGAATTTCAGTTGTGATTCAGCTGCAGAAGGAGGTGGAAGTGCCGCTGTAGCGGCCGCTGATAGTGCCAGTGAGAGGTAAGCTCACTGTGTTTCGTTTAGAGTAAATAATGGGTGCCATTCAGAAGCAGAAATCCTAAGCAGCAGGTGAGATGAGTTGTTTTGCTACTGCAGTGCGAACTCGCAAGAGCGTAGTTGCAGCCGCTGTCTAGTGCACGCAACAAGCAAGCGACACCCATACTCCCTCCACACCATGGGAACTTGTTGATAAATAACAGATCTTGGGGAACACGTGCTGCTGCATTGCAGCAAATCGACATAGCTGCTGAAATTATTTCACGAGCAATAAGTTGCCAGTTTTGTAGTAGAACAATAGGTCGCTGCTAATATAGGGTAGCAAGACAGGGTGGTTGGACGTTGAGCAGCTAGGGAGGAGAGCTACTGAGCTACTATAGACCCGAAAGATGTGGCCATCTGTCAACACCGGTAGCAGTAGCAGGAGCTGTTGCAGATGTCGATCCTATGAACAATTCCAATAGTATACTCTATAAAGAATGTATTATTTGTGGGGAATAGTGAGAGGGACATTGAAAGGAAAGGGATATGAAAATGAAGTTTAAGGAGGGAAAGAACCAAAATAGATAGAGATGAATTTTTGTTACCTATTGCCAAATAGCAATAATTATATGAGAATAAAAATTCATGAAGGAGCTTTGTTTTGTAGGAACAACAGGTAAAGACGAAGCAGGTCAAGGTGCAGACAAAGGCAAAGGAAAAACGTGAGCGGAAGCAAACACAAACTGAGGGATTTGAGTACGTGCTCCCTTATCTCCTAATCTCACTAACTAAATTAATTTCTTAAGACTTCTTAACTACAAATATATTCAGTTAAAGGGATTCCTTTTGAGAATGGTAGAGTGATTTACAATTTGCTTATTCCATGTACTTTTAACACTATAGCAAGTATATTGGCACCTTGAAACCTGTATACATATGCTGCATGTTTTGCCTAGTTCTTGATGTATTTTTAGGAGACATAATGAACATGTCCGCACTTATGCTATACTTGTACAGTAACGGGATCATACACATAAATATTCGTGCAATAGTAACATGTCATAATTCATATATCGAACTCACGGATCATGTATCATATTAGATATGAGATTAATTCAGACATCCTTTACAGTTGCAATTAACATTGTAAATGTAGTAGTTACATTAACTGCATGTTCATCAAGTTTATTATCAATTATCAAGGAACAAATAGATTATATCGAGGTAACACACTAAAAAAAATATAAAGGGATACCAAAAGCTAAATGACAAGATTAGATAAACTGTAGAAGCTAAGCAACTATTTCATATGATGTTTTCTTATGATGTTATTTAGTGCTAGTACTACCGGACATATAAATAGCATAGTATTAGACATTAATAGTTAAGTCGTACTAAGAAAAATGGAATCATTTGCATAATCCTTAATATAACTAAACTTAAATATCACAATTGAGACCTAAAGCCCAAGGTAAACTTTGTAGAAGCCAGGTTAGGATAGCTTTGGCATGCCAGGGAGGGATTTTATGCAGATTTACAACAGTTTACGGCTCGGCATCATTGCCATATCAGCAATTTATAGTGACAGTGGTTAAGGCCACAAACATTTATCAGCTCATAGATGTTTAATAGCTTATAGACACCTTTCAATTTTTAGCATTGGTAGGGCAATGGGTGAATCCATCCTTGTCACAATTTTTAACTTACAGCTTCATCAGCCCAGTTTACCCTCTATCAGGGTCATTCTGGGAGTGTACTACATTTGGCTCTAGGTAGATTTTAAATAGATCTACTCTAAAACAAGGCAAGGAATTTTAATTCAAGTATAGCATAAATACATAGATGACTGGTCTTAGTGAAGTACACATAGCCTAAACATATTTATGATAATGAATTTGTAGAGAACACGATTTAATTATTAGTTAAATGTTATGACTTAAACCTAATATAGTGCATTTGGACCCAAAATTGTAAGGATGCATTCATATCAAGTATATTAAGTTATAATGATTTAAACATTACAAGTACACAACTTATACAATCACATTGCATGAACACTAAAGACATATTAAGTTAAACAAGGTGAGTTGCCTAACACCTATGTGAGAGTAAGATTTTCATGCCAGTAGAGTTAATTCCCAACATCTTTGTCTTTTGTTCATAGCATGTCATGTATTATCTGCAAGTTTTAAAGTAACCACCTGAGTATTACTTATGATTTTGTGAGATGTGGATATATTAGAGCACCACTGAGCATATAAGCTCAATACAGTGGGTTTTCCTCACGCAGGTTATGGGGACTAGAAGATGCGTAACAAATGTACAGTTTTGACTAGGTGTATAGAGAGCAAGCATTAAGAATTTTGTTGTGTCTAAAGTCTCTTTTGATTTATAGTATCCAATGTATAAATGGCATGTACAGACAATAACAGAAAGTTATATATTATAAAAATCCAACTGTGTATGTGTATAAGACATGGAGTGCCCTTTTATGATAAGATAGTATGTGTTGAAATGTATAATTGAACATGAGTGTGTAAAAAGTTTGAGATAGTTATAAGCCTATAGGTTTCCCAAATGTCAAGGACAGGACAGGATAAGCCTTAGTAAATATCTTCCTTAATGGGAGATTATTTAGTTTTGTTCTTGAGTCATTATCAAGTGCAGGTATTGCCTTGTTGAGAGATGACTCCCTTTGGATGGTTATAGATATCCTTATCAATATGTTTGCTTTAACAAGTGGAATTTTAAGCTTGTATAGTAAGGGAGGTTTTGCCCTTTTTCTTCATGCATTTAAGCGATAGAGGCTTAATTATGGTAATTAGTGACTCCCTCTCTTTTAAGCTCTAATTAGTTCCCTAGAAGGGGTACTACAATGGCTATTTTATATAAACTTATATGTCTATAACACATGTAAGATAAAGATGTTATTGATGATGATATTAGAAGGATGACACCATATATGTATGATTTGTGGATAAGATTATGAGGATTAGGTGGATCCAATGATATAAACTAATTGTGAATTGATATAAAAGTGTTGATTCATTGGATTAAGTTATTAGTCAGCCATTATGCTACCAAATTTTCATCCAATCACTTAGGAAATTAGTTATTCTGACACGATCACTAAATTATCACCTAATAGGCAAGTGTATAGATAAAACACATGTCTAAGGGAAATAAATAGACAAGAAAGGAAAAACATGGTAACTAAATCTAGTTAGAATAAATAAGATTATGTATCATCCCTTATTTGGATCTAGCAACCGAATTGAGTACAGTGTGTCAAATGATGACTCATATCTAGAATGGTACGATACTAAAGGGTTAAAAACAAGTGAAGCTAGTAAAGTGGAACATAGAGCTGTGAGGATGAGTGAGGAAGCATTGATAAAAAAAGAATGTGCTATCATTCAGTTGGTTCCCCCTTAGCTAAAGCTTTGATTAACGAATCAACGCCCCTTAAATTTTGCCTTCTACAATTGGATAAATATGATGGGACAACGAATCCTAAAAATCAAGTTGCTAATTTCAAAATAGTGATGTTGTTCGATTCTGTGCAAGGTGTTTCCTAACCACCCTCCAAGATATTGCCAATGATTGGTCTGATGATTTACCTCTCAGCTCGATGGCTTCTTTCGAATCTAGTAGTTTATTAACATATTTTATCATACTATCCCAGATAAAAAAAAACCACTATAGATCTACAAGGAGTCATACAAGAAAAAAATAAGTCCTTAAAATTTTATATCGATTTAACAAAGTGGTTATACAGATTAAAGATTTTAATTAAGAAGAGGCTATCACAGCCTTATCTCGAAACACAAAGATGATGTCTTTGTTTAACTCCTTATATAAAAATCCCTTGATTACCTTTAAGGAGCTCATAGAGAGAGCATAAAAGTATGTTAGGATGGATGAAGCTATATGTGTCTTTCGACTAAGGGAGAAGAAGAACAAAAATGCTAAGATAGGAAAAAATGTATTAAGAGGATCGCACAATACTAAGCCACAATATCAATTTACAACACTCAGCAAAAGTATATAGATGTTAATGTGGACTCAACAGAATGAAAAGAACATTAACTGGCCGAGAAAGATGAGTTAAACTTCTGCTAGCTAGAGAGATAAAAGACAGTATTACAGATTCTACAAAGATTACTAACATGATACTGAACATTACTAGCATCTAAAACAAAATATTAAAAGATTGATAAAGGAAGGGTCTTTTGCTCAATTTGTAGAAAATAACCAAGATATGAAGAGAGATCGAGATGATAATTAAGATAACCAACCAAAAAAAAAGGAGCAAGTTAGAGTAATGTATATTATAATAGGAAAGCATATTAATCATCCAAAAAGAAATGATCCTAAAAAGAGGTGTTGAGAACCAGTTCGGATGTATCTAAACTCCTCTAATAACCTTTTCCAAAGAAGATGGTTGTTATGTGACTTACATTTACTTCGTTGCATTGGTTGTTGAGGGAATAATTAATAATTACCTTTTAAAATGAATATTGATAGACAATGGAAATGTAGTAAATCTCTTGATGTTGGATGCTTTTAGAGCCTTACGTCTTAAGTTAAATGACCTCAAAGCCATTAGTTCCCTTTTAATCAGTCTGGCTGGACAACCTATTTGGGTTAAAAGGTTTATACTATTGGACCTAAAACTAAAAAAATGAAGAAATCACGAGAAGCACTAAGGCTTGGTTCATGGTGGTTAACATGCCCTTTACTTATAATACGATATTCAAAAGGCCTTTTTTTTCAGAGCTTGGCACATGTACTTCTATCCAACATCTCACCATACCTACAAATAAAGAAGTAGCTATCCTTAAAGGCAATCAAAATATAGCCTGAGAAGCCTTTGTCAGCACACTTAAAGAAGCTAATAAATGTTGGCCATTGAAAGTAGCTCTAAATTGCCAGATATGGATGAGCTGGCAAAATGAGTAGAAGAAATTCAAATAATCGAGCTCGAAGGAGGAAAAACAGTTTGAATTGGCATGCATATGATAGTGAATAGTTAAAACCCGTAATTAATATGTTAAAAGATAACGTCCCTTTTATGTCTAATATGTTATGAAAAATCTTATGTAAAAAAATTTATTTTAACAATTATAAAATTATTTCTTTCATGTTTAATTATAGCTTTATCATTTTTAGCAAGAGAAATAAATTTTAAATCCATCTCACTTTCCATATTCAAGACAATGCCTAACTGTTAAATTAACAATATTAATGTGAATAGTTTGAGGATAATTATTTAATGATTTAATAGGTGTGTTGTATCATTAGAAATTTTTTTCATGAAACTACATATATTCTAAATGAATATTCTGTAAACTCTATAACAAATGGTGATTTTATTCACTATATTTATTTTAAACTACTTCTCTCTAAAATGTAATATTTGTGTTGATTTATTTTAAATAACTAAATAAATGAGTAAATGTACACCCTATATTAGAGTCAATTATTATATATGATAAAAATTTAAGGAGATTCATTCTTAAGAAAATAAATAATAAATTTAATAAGTTTTTTTTTTCATTCAAGGAAAGAGTAAAAACTTTAATTTTACTCGAAAAAAAATTTGATATAGTATATATGTGTTTGTGAACACCATTCTATTTTTCATCTTTCATATATATTTACGATTTATATCATTTTTTTATTAATTCTTCAATGTAATTATTTTACCAAAGTATTACTATGGTGGTATGTACCATATATATCAATTCATTGGATTATCATATTTTTCTATATAACACATATATCAAAATATTTGGTTATTTAAAATAAATGAACATAAATAGTAAATATTAAAAGATGCAATTTAAAATAAATATAGTGCATAAAAATACAATTTATTTAAAGCTCCATTGAATATTTATTTAAGATATACAAAGTTTCATAAAATATTCTAATGATACAATACATCTATTAAATCATTAAATAATTATCATCAAACTATTTGTATTATTAATTTAACATATAGGCAGTGTCATGAATATGGGAAGCAAGTTAGAGTTAAAATTTATTTCTCTTGTTAGTTCAAAATTTTGAAACAATAATTTCACATGAAAAAAGTAATTGTGTTAGTCAAAACAAATTCTTTTATATAAGATTTTTCATACTTGTCCTTCAATAAGCATTATGAAAATAGCATGAAAAGAGTGCTTAAAATTCATTAATCTTCAACTATAATTTTCTAATAAAAATATAATATAATGAAAAGCAAGAAGCAAATTAGTAGCTATGAAATAAACCAAAATAATATTTATTTATATTCATAAATTTTGCCTTTTCAAACTCAATGAAGGGAAAATGTAAATATAAAAAGGAGGAAAAGATGATATTAACTAAATTAATAGTTAAATTTTAAATAAGTTTTAATGAAATTAATTAATTAGTTAATTATGATTACAATTTAAAGAAAGTTTTAAAAATCTAAATCTTCTAAAAAATCTAGGAAAAAAAGTAGAAAAAGAGGCGTAATAGAAAAATGGAAGAAAACTTCATATTTTGCCACGTGACAAAATTTTAGCTTAATAATTTTGCCCTTTTCTAATTGCAAACGCTATAGTTAATTTTTTACAAAATTAGTGCGACATTACATATGTAAAACATATAATAATATGGGCAAAAGTTGTAAAATTTTTATTAAAAATTTTCTCCTAAATTCCAAAATAGGCACTTAAATAGGATAACAAAAATCCACAAACAAAATAGTTAAAATGGACCAACAAAAGGAATATATAATAATAATTAATTAAATATTATGCTGAAAGATCAAGCGTTTATGAAAACCCAATAAACTCCACAACAAAATAATTACATAAATATGTTAAACCAAAATACATAATAACATTTATTTATTATAATAATAACTATTAAATTGGAGGGTTAACTATTTATGAAAATGTAATAGATTTTCATAAAAAAGAATTTGCAAAATTATAAAATTAAAAATTTAATTTGTTAAGTGTCAAAAATCTAGGTTGCCACTTGAAAACTCTATATGAACCTTCTTCAAAATTCAACTTTATTATATTATATAGATATAGATTATTTGTTATTGTTATCAGCAAGTAATAGCCATGTAATTGTTGTATATCACAGCCTTTTTGTTAGATATTTCGATTTATCTTGACACAAATAACTTGTATCTAATTCAAAGCATCGCATGGAAACCGTTAGACAATGAACACTAAATAGAAAATCATAAATGTATACATGAATCCATGATTGATAAATTAATTGAAAGGATTGAATGCTTCTGAGCCTTGATTTGTCATCTCGCTGATTTGCTTTGTGTATAGGGCAAGGCAAATTGACAACTAAAATCTAACTCAGGAACCACAACCTTAATACCTTTTATATATTAGATTAAGTAGATTCCTATAAAATCTAATTTAACCTGTATTAGATTTTTACATAATAGAAATCCATACCCAATAGATGTCTTTAGAGCATAAAATTAGATCACTTAAATTACTCTTTTAATTATGACAACCCATAGTAAAATTAATTTAATATGTGAGCCCACTTAAAAGATTAAATCCAACAATCTCCCACTTGGGCTATATATTATATCTTGGGTTACTTATATTACTTTATATGCGCACTGAAATGACTATCATATCTTAAAAACATCTCCTTAATTACAACCTAGCCCATCTCACATATTGGCATCGAATCAAAGCGGCCTTTATTACATTAATTCGTAACTTGACCCATCAATGTTCACATATACCAATATATTTTATGACATAGATCTGGAATGGATATGTAGCATGAAAATTACATGTAATGTGATTTTGACATGCCTATTTCCAACTGGTTCTACTTTATTCCTTATGAGATCATATTATAATCATAACATGTAAACATACTCAGAGTACAAAACAAATTATATACTTCATTCTGTAGAAATAAATACAAAAGTATTGTATTTAAAATTAAGAACATTCGATTATAAACTGCCATTAAAACAGCATATCATCCAATAGTTTAACACCCTTATGAGCAGTATGCTCATGAAACACAGTAAACCCTTAGTAAGCGGATCCACAACTATGGGGTTTGTGCCAATATATTCTATGCACACTTGACCACTCTGAACTCTTTCTTTAACAACAAGAAACTTGATGTTAATGTGCTTCAACTTTGTAGAACTCCTATTGTTATTGGAATATAGTATAACTAATTTATTGTCATAAAATATCTTTAATGACCTCTCAATGCCATCTACAATTCGCAACCTTGTGATAAAGTTTCGCAACCATATTCTATGATTGGATACCTCATAACAAGCTATAAACTCAACTGCCATAGTGGAAGAAGCTATAAGTGTCTGCTTAGCACTTTTCCAAGAAATAGCTCCTCTAGCTAGCAAATAAATACAGCCTAAAGTGGATCTCTTACTATCTTGGCATCCCGCAAAATCAGAATCAGAATACCCAATGATCTTTAAATGTTTCGATCTTTTATATGTGAACATGTATTCTTTAGTTCTCTGTAAATACCGCATAAACCATTTGGTTGCTTTCCAATTATGCATTCCTGGGTTACTTAGATATCTGCCTAACATCTCAACAATGTATGCAATATCCAGGCACATACATACTTGAGCATACATAAGACTTTTTATTGCTAATGCATAAGGAATCTTTTGCATCTCTTTTATTTCAACTTTATTTTTAGGGCATTGATTGAGACTAAATTTATCTCCTTTAGCAACATGGGTATCTTTTGGTTTATAGTCTTTCATTCCAAACCTGCTAAGAACTTTATCAATATAGCTCTTTTGTGATAACCCAAGGATATCTCGAAAGTGATCTTGATGTATCTGTATACCCAACACAAAAGAGGTGTCACCAAGATCTTTCATCTCAAAATTCTTAGTTAGAAATCTTTTGATTTCATGCAATGAGCCTATATCATTACTAACAAATAATATATCATCGACATACAACATCAAGAAAATATATTTACTCCCATTGAACTTATGGAATATACAATCATTAACTGGATTCATCTCAAAACCAAACGAGATGATAACTTGGTGAAATTTTTGATACCATTGATGGGAATCTTGCTTAAGTCCATGGATGGATTTCTTTAATTTGCAAATCATTTTCTTTGGATCACTTAATATAAAGCTTTTTGGTTGCACCATATAAATTGTTTCATCAATATCACCATTGAGAAACGCAGTCTTAACATCCATCTGATGTAACTCAAGATAAAATGAGCCATAAGTGCCATTATAATCCTAAAAGAGTCTTTTAATGAAATTGGAAAAAAAGTCTCTTTATAATCAATGCCTTCCTTTTAAGTAAAGCCTTTTGTAACAAGATGAGCCTTATATCTCTCGATGTTCCCTTTTAAATCCCTTTTGGTTTTAAATATCCATTTACAAACAACAGGTTCTGCACCTTCAGACAACTCGAAAAGATCCCAAACTTTATTATCTTTCATGGACTTTATCTCATCATTCATGGCATCAATCCACTTTTGAGAATTAAAACTTTGTATGGCTTGATGAAAGTTAACTGGATCATCTTCCATCACTTTTATGTCAACCTCATGTTCTTAGAGAAAGACAATGTAATCATTTGGAATTACATTTCTCCTTTCTCTAGTAGATCTTCTTAATGGCATTTGTGCTTGAGGTTATTGAGTTTGCTCTTTAAGAGCAACTTCTTGATTTTAGATAGGGAATTCATTAACATTATCTTGGTTATCTTAATTTGCTTCTTGAACAATGTCATGTATAGGAATTTGACCATTGTCAATAGCAACTGTGGGAAGAGAAATGAATTTCTCTTCAAAGATAATGTTTCTGACTTTATCTTCCCCTCTAAACTCAACTTCCTCAAAGAGAATGGCATTTCCCATCTTAAAAAAGGATCGATTTGCAGGATCATAAAATTTGTAGCCCCTTGACCTTTCAGAGTATCCAACAAAGTAGCAACTCACAGTTCTCGAGTTCAATTTCTTTTCATGTGGCCTGTATGGCCTTGCCTCAACTGGATAACCCCAAATGTGTAAGTGCCTAATATTAGGCTTCTTACATGTCTAGAGTTCATAAGGGGTTTTAGCTATTGCTTTGCTTAGAACTCTATTAAAGATATATGTTGTAGTCTTTATTGCTTCGCCCTAAAAGGATTCTGGTAAGGTTGAATGGCTAATCATACTCCTTACCATATCCTTAAGCATTCTATTACGTCTCTCAGCAACATCATTCATGCTAAGATTACCTGGCATTATGTATTGAGGGACAATACCGTATTCCTTTAGGAATTTAATGAAAAGCCCTAGATATTGTTCACCTG
>CANXYI010176587.1:0-15579 GCA_948208565.1 Hura crepitans
CATCAGAAAAGTAAAAAAAATAATAATAATTCGGTAGTTGTAAATGTATCAGCGTTACACCATACAGGCACTAAATTCTTGGAAAGCTTAGTCTTCCTCCTCTCCCTCATTCTCGGCAATGTTGAAGTATCTCAATTCATATACGTTTCGATCTTTGTAGTTTGTTGGATGCAATCACTCTAAGCCAATCCCTCACGTTGTGTTTCTTCAGATACTTCTTAGTCAACTACTTGAGATACCTGTACCATTCAATACAACAACATACCATGTCAGAGTGTGCAAACGCCAATCTATTATATACCAACAGACTCCCAGTTTTCAACGGTTGGAATGCAGGCAAGCTAAAGCTTGTGAAAATAAAAAAGAAATGGCATTATACGATATTCAGTATTGCACAAATTAAATTATTTTACCCAAGATAATAGCTGGAGAGAGTTTCCAATTGATGCAGGTAGAGCAACAAAGAACTTTTTTTTTTTTAAATTAGTTAGATCATTCTATGCAAACCAAGTTCACCAGACGGTCAAAGAATGGTTTCCATAATTTGGCAAATTCGCATCTGAAAAACCCTGTTTTCTTGACTTCCAATCCACGCAAAAAAACTGTGTTATACTATAATACCAAACTGAAACAAGTGGTGAATTATCATCATTAAAGCACAAAATTATCTGGGAAAACATAGGAAACTGAAGGTGAGAATTAAGTACCTCTTGGAGAAGTTGCTATCCGAGGAGAAGGTGATCTTGCTCTTCTCACGAGTAACAGTGACAGTATCACCAAGAGCACCAGCCTTGCCTCCAACCTTGATTCTCTCCTGAAGGAATTTCTCCAAAGAGGCAATGTCCATGATCTTATCCTCCACTGGCTTTGAACAAGCGATCGTAAAGGTCACTCCTTTCTTCTTCCCTCCTCTGGTTCCTGCCGCTGCTCCACGACTCATCTTTGATAACCGAGATTGATATCCGGCCATTGATGCCGAGATTCAACAAAATGAAACAGAAAGGAACAAGCAGCAGGAATGAACCAGAAACTAAGAGCCTGCCTACAGAAACAAATCTGAGGTTTGACTTACGTACCTAATTTCAGTTTTTTTATCATGGGGCCAGTAAAATTGGTCTACAGCGATCGTCGCCGAGTGGAATCGGTAGAATCGTGAATCGTTGAGTTGTAAACGAGGTGATCAAGAAAGTCATACGATGGATATGGGCCTTTTCTAAGCCCGCTATATTAAAGTCGATTTCAAATTCTTCGCAAGTTCAAACAATTTTTAGCTATAGTTGTTCCGAACTCGAATTTAGCAACGGAGCAAACTTTATATTATATGTATAAGAAAGCTATGGTTTGGAGTATTTGGAATTACAGAAATGATGTCGTGTGGAAAGGTTTAAACAAGCTAGCAAATTTGGTTGTTTCAGCAACTTTGTTCTTCTGGAACGATTGGTCGTTGGTTTAGCTTCGTAAACAGCGTTCGGTTTCCCTGAGAGGAGGATAACAGGGGGTGGCGAGAGAAGTTGCGCTGTCCTGCAATTGGTTGGCTTAAAGCCAATTCAGATGCAGCTGTTTGTGTTGGTAAGAACCAGTGAAGTACAGGCTGGGTTATCGGCAACCACTCTCGGGATACAATGCTGCAGGAAGTAGAAGTTTCAGTGGAGCTTTTGAGCCTGCTATTGCAGAAGCTCCAGTGTAAGAAAAGTTCCACGTTGGCTAAAGGAGAAGAATTTATCCCAGGTTGTTAGAGTCAGAAGCCCAGATGGTTGTGCAGAGATTAAATGGGTTGATCTTGGGTCGTTCTAGCTTGGATCAGACTACTGAAGACTGCATTCACCTCCTAAGAGAGCTGTCTGATGTTTTGTTTTCATGTTCGCAAGTCAGCTCATGTGTCAGCAAAAGCAGCATTAGGTTTTGCAGATTTGTTCAGTGTCGAGTATGATTTTCCAAAAAGAAAAAAAAAACTGTAAATCCGTTTATATTTGATCTTTATTCATACCAAATCAACAGTATATATTCTTATGATTAGACAGATATTAGCTTATAGAAATTATTTCCTGTTTTAACAAAATAAAAATGCAGCCACGATGAAACTTAAAATCCGACTAAAAACACCAGTCAAGAACTCAAGATATAATAGTTTTATTTGATCAACTTCTATTTTCGTAAGCTGACAAGGAGTTCGTGATATCACAACTCAATTTAACAAACACTGTAAGACTATCATTCAAATTAATGAAATAAATAAATAAATGCCCGAATTCGGCTGGGTAGAAGTTAGTTCTTGCCCCGTTTAAACCTCCAAATAAACCACGGAAGAGGTCAGAAACCACGCCCCCTTCTTACAAATATATTATTATTCATGTCTGTTCATTGATTCATCACAAAAGCGACCCTTCTATTCTGCATCACTTAGCATCCTTATGTGGGATATAACCTGCATATCGATCTGCCTTGTTTCCTGTTCTTTGATCATAATACTCCACCACTGCAGCACCAGCTAATGCAGCCAGCGTAAGAGCTTGTGCGTGCAACCTTGATTCAGAATGCAGAAAACGTTAGGATCAATGAACTGAAAAAAATTGCATATTATATAAAATTCTAACAAACACGCCATCATAAACAACAAGAAGAAAGAAACAAATGTTCCAGGTTGTTTTATTTATTGTTTTCTTTTTTAAGTCAACTGGAAGAGGGGGTGGCAACTGTGCATGTATTTTCCCTTTTTCTTACAAATGTTTCTTGTTTCTTTCTTCTTCTTTTCATCCTGCAACCCTTAAATTCTCGGAGACTTGTTCAGTTTTTCCAAATTCCACTTATGGCAGGAATAAAACCCCTCATGACGACAAAGGTCCCTTATAAAGTTGTTATGATGGTAGAGAACCTCTGAAAATTTATTAAATTATTTAATAAGACATGAGATGACGAAAATTTAAGTCCTTCCCTGATCATCAAAGTATATGCTAACGACACTGTTCAAGTATTTCCTTCACTCAACTATGAAGACGCTAATATTACACAATTCTACTAAAGACCTATTTTCTGATGCTGAGAAATCTCGGGCTCTTACAATAAGATAGACTAGACCTTAACATTAATCCCATACTAAATAGGGTGTACTACATGAATTCTCCATCTCTGTATCGCTCCTTCCAAGATTAGTCTGCTTCAATATTCAATATCCCAACAAGCTTTCCTTGAGAAAACTATCTCCGCACAATTTAACCCCACCTCTTCCCTTCTTCCTATCTTTCATTACTAGAACTTAAGTATCAAGAACCGAGCACCTGATGGTCTACTACAAGAGTCTCGGGGTCTCTTATAACAAATAAAATCGCAGTCCTAAGACATTGAAACATTTAGAGGTCTTTCTGGTTTAGATATCAAAACTTATAGTCCTGGCTTTGCCTTTTTCACCTATTTTAACATCCGCAAACGCATTTAGACATTGATTTTTTTTTTCTGTTCCTTTTTCTGGATTGCTACACCAGTTTCTCAAACTCATCACTAAAAACACACCCTATTTCAGGAATGTACAACCAAACAATTAAATCACAACATAATTATACTGAACAATTGCATGAATGCGGAAATTTCTAAGAATAATTTAAATTTGCCGCAGTTTAAATCACCAATTTCAATGTAGTTAAAGGTTAATAATGATAGATTAGTTCAACAATAGAAAGCCAAAGATATAAATAGATTAGTTGAACAATAGAAAGCCAAAGATATAAATCAAATAACAATGCAAATCAAGAAAACTAACCAATATAACATTAGGAACCAAAAAAAAAATCTGAAGTTACCTGGCGTGAATAATTCTGACGCTGGTTTTCATGTTTGGTTGAGACCAATTGTACGCAATTGAACCCGCAATACCGCTGAGCCATAGACAACCTTTCAAATTAAACAAAAAAAAAAATCAATTCAAGATCCAGATCAAGTCCATAAAATTTTACCAGATTGATAGAATTAACAAAAAAAAAAAAAGAACAAGTAAAAAAAATTACCAACAGTTCTGAGCTTATGCTCAACGACCCATTCCCTAACGGATTCAAACTTGCTCTTAGCGTCAGCCATTTTCAGGAGGGAATACTAAGATATTGAGAAAAGAAAAATAGGAGGCTATTTGAAAAGCTGTTTTGAGGTGCGTCCGCCGTTTGCTCCGCTGTGCCTTCTATACACGGACCAATGATGAATCGCGACATAACAGAGAAGGCCAAGGCAAATTTGGGGACTTCGTATTGGGCGGAACTATGACGCGTGCAGAACTAATAAACCAAATTTAAGTTTTCAAGTAAAATGCTGACACTTGGCAATCTGATGATCACAGTCTTTAGAAGGTGGTTGATGAACGGTGTGTGATTTAAGTAAAACCGTGTTTTGCTGTTAAAAGCAATCTGTGGGCGGCCGTGGAATTTGTTTTGAATCCAACCATACAATTGACGGTCAACAATTTCTTGCGGTTGGTCGGAACAAGGCCAAAGTCATGACTCATGGTACCAAAAAAAAAATTGAAATAGACATAGATTCTCTGTTTTTAAAATAATTATAAAACTTTTAATCTTATAAAATTCTATTTTTGAAAAAAATTAAAATACTCACATCTCTTATTTTATGCCACAATAAAAATTTAGAATTTTAATCTACTTCAATCAAAATTTATTCGTAAAATATGTGACGAAAACTGATGTATAAATAGGATTGTTGATGAATTAAATTGGATTAAATCAAATATTAAATTAACTCGATTAAATAGAAATAAATATGTATAGTTTAAAGATTATAAACCAAATCAATCAATTAATAGTTAAAACAATTTTAAATGGTTTGAAACGATTTGAAGCGGTTTGAGACGGTTTAAATTGACTTTTTCCTTATAATTTTAAGCTTAATTTTAATCATTTTTTTATGCCTAAAGTTTTTAATACTTATCCAATAATATCTCAAAAATATGAACTACCTTTTATTTTTTATCTTTCGAAAATTCTTTTTTTCAATCTTTTGCAAGCTTTGATAAAAGTCCTCTATTGCAAATTTATTTATTATCTCGACTAGTGACTATGCCTAATTTTGTAAGAATTATTAAGCACCTTATTATATTGTTGAGATGTAAAATGTATAAATTTTTTTTCCACTAACACACGTAAATACTTGAAATTTAAATCAAATTTTATAGAACTCTATAAAATTAAAATGTCAAAGCATATATTCTTTGAATTGTATTTTCCATTACAATATTACTACACATTAGCCAATCGTTATTTAATTTCAAACAAAATTTTCAACAAAAATTTTTAACATTAAAAGCAAATGCTTTAAATGCAAATTTTTTTTTAACCAATTAAAAAGGATTTATTTATTTTAAAATTTTTTATTAAATGCTAAAATATTCCTAATGTAAGAGTAACTCTAAAAATTTTATATTAATTACCATATAAATGACACAAGTATGAATAACTACACACATATATATATATATAAAAAAGCAAGCCTTGCCACCTCCTCAAGACCGCGCATGCCCTTGTCTTCAGGAATTCAAGAGTTACCTCAAGAAATTTTCATCTTTCATAATATTGTTGGTTGGTTTTCTCACAAGTCAACTATTTTAACCAAACCAATCCAATGTATGCTAATGCATATTAAAACCAATCCATTTTAAGTCATTAATTCTAAAAAAAATTGTCTTTTACAGTTTAGGTTAAATTGAGGCGATCGGTTAAATCCATTTTTTTACTTTGTTGAACAGTCTTATCTTATGTATAATTGTTAACAATTATGTTATTATAATGTTGATAGTAACAAAAATAATAAAAAAAGAAATAATGCAATAAATTTTATTTCGATTTTATAAAGTAATTATTTAACGATATAAAAAATTCTTTAAAAATGCTAAATTATAAAATTAATAGGATAGATAGAATGGTGATATTTAATTATTGGCGAAACATGAAATCCATAATTTTTTAAACAATTTTTTTTTTTCTGTGATTGACCAAGAAATTTATAATTCGTATTTCTTTCGGCAAATATATAATATAATTTATACTGTATAGAAGATTTTTTTATTAAATTTAATTCGTATCCAATCAATTTATTATAAATAAAATATTTTAATGTTAAATTTTTTTATTTATAAAATTCGAACACAAAAATTTATTTTGAAAAATAACAACTAAGGATATTTAAAATTCAGAGAATCCAGAAAATTAAAAGCATGTAAGCATTATGTTCCGTCCGATTGAATGTTAGACTTATGATCCAACGATTTTTCCTATACCATAAACACTGTTTATTTCTGCTGCGTGTCCTAAACTGCACCCAATGAAGAGGCTACGCGTTGGATAACATACTAGAGCCTCGAATATGTAATATAATAATCATTCGGGGACATAGTGGGCAATGTAATTTGTTCGCCCTTTCCCCGCATAAAAATCAGCAAATCACCCTCTGTATCGTTCCAGAAGGATCTAACTCTTCCATTAGTTTCGATTCTTACCGATCCATACGAAAGGTGGAGCCTTTTCTTCCTCTTCGCATTTTCAATTTATTGAATTCCAACCTAAATAACTGAAGATTTTATTATTATTATTATTATTATTATTATTATTATTATTTTCTATCTACAATTGAGAATTTTTTATAGTAGAGGAGCTTCAGTTCGATGGTGGCTAGATTCTAACTTATGCTGTTTAAACTATTTTCATGTATTGATTTGATTCTTATCTATCTATATGATGTTAATTGTGTTATTATTTCTGTATGTTTCTAGAAATTCGTTGAAAAGTTTTAACTGAAGTTGTTTTGGTGTCTCAGCGGAAAAATGAGCCGCCGTTCTAGTCGAACTCTTTACGTAGGCAATCTTCCGGGAGATATTCGTCTGAGAGAAGTTGAGGATTTGTTTTACAAGGTATTTTTATTGATTAATTATTAAACTTGTAATTGGATTGCACATGGTGTAACTCTTGGTTTTGGGTTCTGATTGTTGTTTGAGGATTTTGTGTGGTTGGATTGATATTCAATTATTTTTAAGAAAGTTATACTATTGTATTTTGTCCATTCTTGGACTGGTCTCAAGTACCTTTTTAGAAATTTGAAAACAATACGAATAAAAGGTTTATATTTTCCCATATTTATTATGCATCGCTACATTTATATCTTTATTAAGACTTTTCCCACCTTTTTATCATTTCTCTATTATTAGTAATAGTTTATGGTGGTACTTTAATAGAGCGATAAATTTAACTTTGATATCGTAAAAAATTAAATAGAGTGCTTGGAATTGAAAAAGGTAATTTAGTCAATTGTTAATGCATTTTTTATAATAATTTACGTGCTAAACCAAAGCTGATCACTTAAAGTGGGATGAAATGAGTAGTTGAGAAGAGTTTGGTTTTATTAGCTTGTTGCTGTAGAAGATTATTGGATAATTAGTGCTGTAGCCTTATGGTAACTAATGTGATTGAGTAGCTTATGATATTGCTCATTGTTTGCAGTATGGACCAATTGTTGATGTTGATTTGAAAATTCCGCCAAGACCCCCAGGTTATGCTTTTGTTGAGGTAAGTTGTTGTAGCTTCTATTTCTACCTATGAATGTCTTGGTTTAAATCCCTGCTTAAGCATTTAACAAAATTGCATGTTCTTCAAATTTTTCCTGTTGTAGTTTGAAGATGCTCGTGATGCTGAAGATGCTATCCATGGTCGTGATGGGTATAACTTTGATGGGTACCGCTTACGAGTTAGTATCCGTTTATGTTGCTCCACTCTATTTATTTATTTTGGTGCTAAGGTCAATATATGTGGAAAGTTATCTTACACAGTTTTTCTTCTCGTAGCTCAACTTATTTTTTCTTTGCATTTCAATGGAATGTGTATAATCCTGGTAGGTTGAGCTTGCTCATGGTGGCCAAAGGCTTTCATCTCCAGGAGATCGTTATAGTGGTTATAGTGGTAGTAGTGGAAGCCGTGGGCCTTCCAGGCGCTCTGACTACCGAGGTATGTTTAAGTCTGGCATAACTCATTTTGTTTCTTGAAGTATGATGTTGTAAGTTGATCTAATATACTCTTTTTGCAGTTCTGGTCACTGGATTACCTTCTTCAGCTTCATGGCAAGATCTCAAGGTCTTCTTGATTTCCCTTACTACTCTCTGCATTAAACTATGGTTTTGGGTTCAGTTCATGAATCAGTCGATGATCATGGTTGAATTGGTAACGTGTGTTCAATGATCAGGATCACATGCGACAAGCTGGGGATGTCTGCTTTTCTCAAGTTTTTCGTGATCGTGGTGGTAAGCTGACTTTTAATTCTTATGCTTTTTTGGCAGTCTTTTATACAGCTCACCCCAATAAGTTTGAGATCGAGAAGCTGTTGTTTTCATGCTTGAATAGTCTAGTCAAGATATTTAGATCAAGTTAGGTTCAAGAATAATATGCCAATGGCAGAACTTGAAAAGCTTCAAGTATGGCTTCAATCCCAATCTTGTAATGCTTCAACTATGGATCTTATTATCCCCTTTGCAGAGTCCAAAAACAATTAGCTAGTTGTTTAATATTTTAAGCTGGATGTGACGAGTAAAATAATATTCTAGGTTTTACTTTAACACAGTGTTGGTAACCTTTTTACTGAAATTTGTAGGCATGACGGGAATTGTTGATTATACAAACTATGAAGACATGAAACGTGCTGTAAGTTACTACACTAATTTGATCATCCTTTAGGAGTTTTATTGCCTTATATATTGCGTAATTCCGACTTTTTGACTTCATTTACAGATCAGAAAACTTGATGACTCTGAGTTTCGAAATGCATTTTCTCGGTCTTATGTACGGGTATGTCTGAGTGCACTATTATTGAAATGCTTGATCTCTGTTTTTGCTGTATATTTACTGGCTCTTGTTCAGGTGAGGGAGTATGATTCACGGAGGAGCTACTCCAGGAGTCCTAGCCCGTATTACAGGAGTCGGAGCTGGAGTAGGAGTCTCAGTCGGAGTCGCAGCAGGAGTCGTAGCTACAGTGACAGAAGCTGGAGGTCTGCTTTGATTTTGGCAAACGAAAGAGTTGGTTCATACAGTGTTTTTGATAATTAGTTAACAGTAACTTGTTTTGCAGCAAGTCTCCCAGGGACAAATATCGGTCTGTATCTAGATCTGTATCTCCCCTATCTTCAAGGTAAATACTTCCTCTCAAACTTTTACTGTTTTGGTTGCAATTTTTCTGTGATGTTCCATAAATGTTTTTGGTGGATTTTATGCAACTGTAAATCAAGGTCACAATATCATAGGACATTGTTTTGAATGTTAAATGAGATGAAGTGTCCAAGAAATTTGCAAACAAAAGGAAGTGAGAACAAAATTTAATATCGGAAACTCGGTAGTCCACAGAAATAAAGTTATCTTCTGCTGTTTCCCTTTTGATGCTTAAATTGTATCTGCTGAATAGTTTTGCTTCTGACTGTTTGATAAGGATGGCCAGTTGGAATTTTTTTTCATTCCATCAAGGTTGTTCTCTTATATTTTAACTTACAGTAGCATTGGATATATATGTGTGCGCACACGCCCAATAGTTCGACTTGTTTTTTGGACATCATGTAGTTCCTTTTCGTTTGAAGTTATTTTGCTGTCCTTAAATGTTGGTGTCATATTAACGAGGCCTTGAATTCTATCTCTAGTACTTAGGTATTAAGTCTGCCCTGGAGTTGTGTATTATTTGTCATTCTTAATGGCTTGGAATTTGAAGCCAGCCATGATTTTCAATTTTTTTTATTTTTGTTTTCATGATGAATTGGAATAGTCCTCTTCATTACTTGCCTACTATTTATTGTTTATTGATCTGTAGATGAATCTTCAATTTTGAATTGCTATCGATATGGGAGAATTTTAATTCTTTGTGAAACGTTTTTTTTTTTCTAGATTTCAGACCCATAGAATACCTTGTGTTCTCAATATCTTATTCATAGGCATACTTAAGGGCCATTACTTTTGAAAAGAGGATGGATTACGCTGGGAAAAGGTTTTCAAGCTGTCGTATTTTGTTTGTTTGTTTGCTTACTAGATGCGACTTTGTGCAGCAACTTGGGGATTGGATGGTAAGAACTTGATGTGAGGTGGGGCTCATATAGCTGATCTCGTTGGTGGGTGGTTGAGGTAATGCAATTTTTGTTGATGAGAAGTTGAGCACCTCGTGAACATCCTAACAATCTTATAATGCTATTATGATGGTGTCAGTTAGCGCTAGACTTGATAAAGTGGATAGATCGCAATATTAAAGCTGGATTACTCAAAGATCTAAATACTAGTGGTACCATCTCATGCATCAGCTATCAGAACAAAACATGAAACTATGCCAAGATCTTTTCCCCAGACCTTGGTGATAAGGAGGGTGTAGTTATTGTATTTTCATGGGAGGATGTGCTTAGCTTTTGCAATTCGGTCATGGTGATATGATGTCTGTTTTTTTCGTGTTGATTGAGTTCTCATGGTCTGCTTGGGAAAGCCATCACCCTAATTTGAGGTTGTATTTTATCATTTAGTGGATTTACTTCCTACTTTATGAGTTGCTTCTAAATATTGGTGTTCTATATCTTTTTCTCATTTTTTTGGGTTGGCCACTCTGAGATAGAAGTGGCAATGAGACTTTTGGATCAAGATTATAATGTGATCGTGTGGATAATTTGGTTGTTTGTGGAAACCTTTGCAGATCCCTGTCAAGATCGAGATCCCCACTTGCATCTGTAAGCAAAATCTGAGTTTATTTTTTATTGGTAACTCGTCAGATCATCAGCAGGTTATTTGTTTATTATGAATTCTGATTGTTGGTGGAATGCAGCCTCCTAGCAGACGAGGTGTTAGAAGCAGAAGCAGCAGATATCACTCACGTTCTCCCTCTGTATGGTTTTGTTCACATAAGCTGAATGAGTTTGCTTCCTTACTAGACTGTTCTTTTGTTCTGATTACGGCTGCAACTGGCAGGTGACACCTGATCGAAGCAGATCGGCGGACTCCAGGGATCGATATTGAAGAACTAGCTCGTATACTGGAGTATATTGAAATGGAGAACTGCTGGAACTATAACTATATAGAATATTCTAGGTTTACGTTGCATATATAACATTTGGACGGCTTTTGATGAATTATGTGCTAGTGGTTAAAATTGATGATTTAGATCATTTGAACCTATGATAAGTTAGCGGATTCCTGTTCGAATGAAGGGTATGCTGTTTTCATATTTTATGTGAAAGTTCTATGTCTATCCTAATAATCATGCAAATTATTTTTAACGTTTTTCATCGGAAAAGGGCCATAGCTTCGATCGCGTTGAATAAAATATTCTTCGCCCATAACTAACACAAGTTATCGAATTTAGACAATATTCCTTGCGATATTTTGTGAAGTATTTTTTTATGAAATCTGATGGGACCTTCTAACGGAATTTGCAGCCTATTCTGGAAAATGCGACCCAATGCTGTTTTAAAATTGTCCACTTGCAGGATCTCTCAAAATATTAGCCAATTGCATGCCATGCGCCTTTGTTATCGTTGTCTGTCATTACAGTTTTCAGAATGCCTGCTATATTAAAATACCTGAGAGAAGAAAAACGTGTGCAAAATCTAATAATAATACCATCCAACAAGTAATCTTATTTTATATCCTCAAAGGCAAAGAAACTAGAGGATGCCAATGTCCATCACACAGCCAGGTGGCCGCCAAAATATCGTTCACAGGACCGCTGTTTTTTTCAAGTCTGTCCTGATTGACAGACTCCAAGCATCATATATCGTTTTTCAATGATACATAAGTTTGGTCTCGTTAAAGGTAGTTTGCTTCACCCACAAGGATAATCAAGGAACTTATGGTCGATTCTGTGATGGCATTCTCTCGGAACCATGCCTTTGGCGAAAGCTGCTCAATCTAATCCCAGGATCTGACCCACCAGCAGCCTGATGAAATGTACTCCAATTTGACTCCCTGTCAAGCGGACTTAATGGGAATGAAGCTAAGTGATCTCTATCCCATGTGTGATATCGAGTTGGGGGAGTTTCTGCTTCTTGGAAGTTCCGACCTGATGTTCCTGGCGGAATGAAAAAGAATCCAGTCTGATCGGATGACGAGGCCACTGTTTCTACTTGAGACAAGCCCCTGTGGCTGCTGGATCTATGGGTTGCAGAAAGAATGGGTGTACGAACTGCTGGAGAACTGCCGTGTTGCTGCTGATAGTATGCCTGGAGCGCTTGAACTCTATCACGAGCCCGTGCATTACTACCTTGGTAGGGTGGAATAACTGAAGACGCAACTGAGCTCCCAGCTCTTGCACTAGAACTGAAGAAATAGTAACCAAAATGAAAAATACTTCTATAAGTGGTTCCTTTTCAGTGGAACTATAGAAATAATGACCAAAATGAAAATTATTTGGAGAACTGATTCCTTTTCAGAGATCACTTTAAATAATCATATGTTGTGTTCTAAACACAAAAATAAGCAATTCTTAACTACCTTTTTCACTAGAAACGAGGATGCAAGAATCCATAGAGAAACAAGGAAACGCTACCTATGGCCCACAAGGAATGGATGCATGAAAGATCCTGTTCTTGGAAGATCAGAACCGCTTCTAGCTGGTCTCTGAGAAACAGGAGGAATTGAAGGTTGATCTGCACTGCCCACGCGACGGCTTGTTGAAGAGAAGGGAGGAGAATGATGCTCCCAACCATGATAATGCAGATCCATCGCAGGAAAAGAATAGGAGCTAGGAATTCCACCTGGTACTGATGGACCATTCCAGTGACTATTATAATTAGCAGCATCTGAAACATTTCCACTGGAGTTAGAAGATGATGGATGAACTGGACCAAAATAAGCAATATATGGGCATGGGTGGGTTGCTGATGATACAGCTGCTGTGTGTTCTGCAAAAATAGCATGTTGCCCAAGTAGATCATGATCTGCATTCCAACAGTGGTTTATATTAGCAAAGTTGTCCAATAAATTTTTCATCATTAGAACTGGAAAGAAAATTAGTTAGCTGAGAAGAATACAGGAATTTCTTACATGCATTTGATGAAAATTCTCCTTCCCTGCAATCCACAAAAGAGAAAAAAAAAATCCGTTAACAATTCCAGTTGCATGCTATGCTGCTGTCTCATTTTGAGTAACAGAACAGAAGCTGAAAACAGAAAAATATTGAAATTGAAAAGGAGACTATAAGATAGATGAGTTGGTAGTCCTTTCCCCTCACAGCAACCAATTGTTATAATTATAAAGCCATGTCACCCCAAACCTAAAGTATAATAGAAATAGGTGAAATCCGGCATCCATTTTGCCATTCACTGAAACCGACCAGCTGTGCGAAGGGCATAAAATCAAAGCCCTCTTATATATATTTGTGAAAAGGGGCATCTAAAAAACATATCTCTCTGCCTCAAAATTCAAAATTTTCAATTGTCCAAGTTCCTATATATTAGCCTTCTACTTTCATTGGTGGAGCATCTAATTTTTTCCCGTGAGAATTCCAATATCAGGGCAGTCAAGAACATATACAAGCCTTCAAAAGCTTAAATAGAGAACAGTATCAGTAAATTTAATTCAGACGAGAATGACTATGACTATAGGCTTTGTCAGAATATGCTTACTCAAAAGATGATGGAAGCCGTGCTATACTCCCAAACGGACACCAATGAACTCCAAAGGCCTGCAAAATCATTTAAACCAAAATGAATATAGAATAGGAGGTCAAAAGATATTGAACTGCAGTCCTCCATACACACATGCATATGACATAGACAATAAATAAAATTTAGTATCAACATCAGATCATGAAATGCTGTCACTAGTGTAAGTAGATAGTTACAAGATCAAATTACATGATTAAGAAAAATCCAAAACGAAAAATAAAATGTCATACAATAGCATTAACAATGAACAAACAAACTTAAGCATGTGCAAATGCAAAAACGATGATGACTCCAAAGGATGAATAGCTTGTGTGAGTGACCATTAAAGGATGGTGCAAGGACATTAATGAAATGAGAAGAATCGCGCAACAACAAATTTACAAAAGAAATTATGGATGCATGAACACAATCGTGTGAAACTATAATAAAGTTATTCACTAAAGGCAACCCTTTCACCTCTTCTATCCAGTGAACTTCTTGCTTGCATCTTGACACATTTTGAAGACTTTAAAATCATATACGGGGAAGGTAATAAAGATCTCAACCCAGAAAACAAGGTTATTTGTACTTCATTTAGCATAAGAAAAGTTATTTTTCCTCTAGTTGCCTAATAATCGCACCTCTCACCTCTCCAAAGCATTTCCAATTTAAGGTTCTGAAAAAGATCCAAGGAAAATAATGACAATGTTGCATCAGATAGTTAACATCTCTACCCCTAAGTTTAAGAGACATTTAATATTAATTTGTTAGTTTCTCAAAAACTGCACTGTGATCTTAGCTTCCTACATACTTCAATAACATAAACTTGCTAACTATGTGCCATGCAGTAATTTACTGGTTTCTCAAAAAGGGCATTGTGATTTAGCTTCCAACATACTTCATTAACATGAACTTTGCTAATTTGGTACCATGCAGTTCTTTAGCACCCTCTTTGGATGAACATAATAACTCAAAATTCTTGTGTTCGTCTCATGCAATTTCCTATTAAAAACATTGGTTAGGGAAGCAATCTCGCACTTAATCACTAACTGCCCAGTAGTTTGATGCCAGACAAAATTCATATCTGAAGTGGTTCGAGCATGTAATGCTTTGATGACATGCCAAACAAGAAAGGCTCCTTGTAAGATAGTTGTGCCTCTATTTCAGCTATACATCATTCTTAATGCACCACTAGCGAGACAGAAGATGATCAAAACCACTGTAACAGTGCACGACAATCTAAATCCTAAACCCGACATTATTCAGGAAAAGTACAAATTAAAGCTGATATGAACAATGCCATGGGATTTTTACGGTAGTATTACTGGACAAATCATTTTTTTAACATCCAAGACATTTACCTATGACTTAACAATAATTTTACAGTTTCAACTTTCCATATAGATTCTCCCTGAGAAACAGCCAACTGTACTAACTTCCAAATAAGGAGTACTGCTAGCGTCCATGCTAGTGTGGATATTGCCACCCAATCTAGGGGGCCAAATTCATTGGAAAGTGGGACCCAGTGACCCACCTCTGTCCAATGAATTTGGTCCAATTAAATTAGAGGGATAGCAACCACATTGGATGGACGCTAGCCCCAGCCCGAATAAGAGGGATTCTAAGACAGCCATAGCAATAGATGCACTCCAGTTTGGAACTTAGCATAAGCAAATGTAACCACACACAAAAGCGTTTTGGGTTATCCATACCATGATAAGCTTTATATATAAATTCTAACAAAAAAAGAATGGCACACACTTTCTTAATGCCATACTCAATAAGAAAAAGTTAACTGATGCATGATGTTAAGAAATTCAAGAAACAAAAATCAATGAAAAGAATAAGAATATTATGTTTTTCCCCTTAAATTTCTTATAAAAGGTAATTAAAAGATTTGATATATAGCTTGTGCCTATGATTTAAAAATAATAGTAGCATAACAG
>CANXYI010176599.1:0-10194 GCA_948208565.1 Hura crepitans
TCCTACTTCCAGTTCCTCTTTAAAGACTCATCGCCCTCTCTCTCTCTCTTCTTGTTTCAACACCAATGGCATCCTCAAGACTCAGTCTTTTCCTTCCATTCTTTCTCTTCTCCCTTCTTTTTATCAGAGTCAGATGTGATGGTAAGCATTTGATCCATTTTTTAGCTTTTCTCTCCATTTCTTTATTTTGATTCTTCAAGTTTCTTTTTTTTGTTGGGCATATTTCTGGTGATAATGTATATCTATATGATTAGTAAGATGAGAGATCTAAAGTTATACGGAGTTGAGATAATTTAGTTTTAGTTTTAAGGAAGACAGGAATTGTCAACCTTGACTAGCTGTCTTTAGGGAACACGACCTGGCTTCCATGCATTGGGGGAGGCCTAAGGATCGAGCACCGCTCTCTTGCTCGCTATCAATTCAATAAGGATAAAAAAAATATTGGCTTTCTTTAGATTGGTTAGTGAACTTATTAACAAGATTGGTTATTCGTCCTATTAAATCCAAATCAGATCAGCAGACCCTTTAATTTCGGTTTACTTGCCTGATTTCCGTGCTAAGCCCTGTAGAACAGATCCTAATTCAATTAACAAGATGGAATGGTGAATCCCAATTGCCGCATATCTTGGATCAATCTTGTACTATGCTTCTGTAAAACCACTGATAAATTGGAATGAAAGCTTCAAAATGGCAAACTAGGACCTCAAACTGCTAGCTTTAGCTGGCCCCATATGGCTGATTCCACCTTACTGAGTGCCTAGTGTAGCTCATATCCAAGTATTAGTCGAGGATGAATTAGGTTACCAAGGGAAAATATGATTGAAAATTCCTTGTTGGTTGGTTGTTCTTCTTGTGTGTGTAAGCACCGTTGTTGCTCTCTTTGTTAATCTGTTTCCTTTTGGTATTGTCTTGTGTGCATGTACGCTATCAGTCATCATGCTGGAAAAGTTAGTTAAATAAGTTATGGTGTAGAAATAAGAGGTTACCAAAAGAAGTTTTCTCGAGTTCATGATAGTTTCAGAGTACTTTTGCAACTAAATTTGTTGTGTTCTTCTGGATCTCTTTTCCCTTAAAGTAGCATTACAAATTGATTTTTCCATTCAGCTGAAACTTCCATGGACTAAATAATTCTACTACTTAGTCTTAGAGCTGCAAAAACTGCTTCTTGTACTTGACTCGCACCTCTCTCTATGCCTCCATAGGATATCTGAACACTAACCCTCTCATCTCCATGATATACCTGCAGAGGAGGATACTCTTTTTGAAGGCATTAACAACTACAGGAGATCTCTGAATTTGGCTGCCCTTACTAAGAATGACAATGCAGAATGCTTAGCTGAAGAACTAGCTGAGCAATTTAAGAATCAGCCTTGTACAAACACCACAGGCTCCAACACTGTACCAGGTACTGAACAGCAATTTGGCAATTATGAAACCCTGTTAGCTAAATGTCACTTGAATGTCTCCAACACAAGAGATGGAAGGACGATGCCTGCGTGTGTTCCCAACTTGGAGCCAAGCCTTGTGCTTTCTAACTACACACAGACCCAATATTCAGGATCTCTCAACGACTCCAAGTATACTGGAGCTGGAATTGGTTCTGAGGGTAACTGGATTGTTGTTATTCTGACTAGTAGCACTCCAAATGGAAGTTTTGTGACTTATAAGTATAACGCAGCCAGCCTGACAATTAAGTTTGGTTTCGTCTCTCACTTAGTGTTTCTGTTGATGGGTTGTTTCATCTTGTTCTAAACTGAGAGGGTGCTGTTGATCAGAAGGTACCAATATTCATGTACTGTAGTGCAGTGAAGGAAGAAATAAAATTGCCAATTACATCTGCTTCATTTTGGCAAAATGTAATGCTTACAACTATTGTTAACTTCGTAGTGATTTGCTTTCGTTTTCTTTTTTCTGCTCTGCACATATTTAGAAGGTACTTTTGAATGGTCGAAATGCCACATGCAACACACCTCAAAGTTTACATCATCTGCAATGCAAAATGCCAATCTCACGTTACTGTATCTTTCTATTACTGGTTAGAGACCTCTAACCCGCATATTAGCACTTCTTGATTTAATAATGATCAGTAGGGTGAGAGATACAATCCTGTGTTAAACATTTAACTAGCTGTGTGTCTCACACAATCACATGTTCCAATTCAAATGCAGAATATTTGCTGTTACAAAGAAAATCAATTTAGCAATTTCACAAGAAGTTCATATCACAATTATTCACTATACATGATTGATTTTTGATAAGAGCAACTAGAATTTTAAAGAATCCGTTTTGCTATAACTTGAATTTTCCTACCCCTGAGAAATATTGAATTTTGGTACCCCTGAAAAATATAACCTGGCTTCCTCAGTAGTCCAGTATCTGCTGCATTTAGTGCAAGAATATTTCCTCCAAAAGATGACATATTAAGTGAAGCCACTTTATTTACAAGGTTTTGCGGTATATGATTCTCGATGCTGTCACAAACTCTTTATTCTGACACGCATAATGAATAAATACCTTCTAATAGCAAGCATTAAGATCCATGTAGTTTTTGCAACCTTCTCTTTTACCATCAGGAGCAAAGCTGAGCTCAGAACAGTCTTCAGGTTTTGAGCCCCCAATCCTTTGAAGAAACCGAACAAGCCTTCCCTTTTCCAAATGGCATACATTGCACCTGAAATTGTCTTTGGTTTTTCTTTTTCCCCAACCCCATCCTCATCTGAATCTGCAGCCTGAAGCATCACTTTACATCTGCCAAGATTTCATGTCTTAATTAGGTCAACATGGTTGAACAATGATCAAAAGAAAAGGAATTCGTTAGAAATAATCTTTACATCTATTTATCATTTAACAATGAAACTTGTTGATTAAACCAATGTAAAAGCATAATGAAAGGAAAGAATATTTTAAAATGACGAAGGATTGAATTGACCACATGCCTGATAGCTGGGTATGTTACACATGTTGCTATACACTTTGATACAGCACCCAAAACAAAAGCAGAAAAGGCAGAAAGGGCTTCTGGAGATGAATCTGTATAAGATTTTCTTTGGAGCTTCTGCTTCAGTAGTCTATGTTTCAACTGATCAAATACTGTGTACTGAACAAAGAGTTCACACATCAGCTTACTGTGAACTCAGGTCAAACTTACTTGGGTTCACCCCAAAATGCAAATCGGAAATCTAGAGCATAAAAAGATAGATAAAAGCTTATAGTCTCCAGGAACTTGGTCGAAGCAAAGCCTGTTCTACTAGTATATAAACAAGTGCTTCCAAAAACAAAATCACATCCCTGGCCTCTTCAGAGACAGGCACAAAACTGTTTTTCTCAAGGAATTGACTCCCGAAATCAAAGATGAGATAATATCGATAAATCTAACCTCATATAGAAACTATAGCAGCAAGCTAATAACAAAAGGCAGAGTCAAGATACCTGAATGGATGGGTTTGATGTCAGAACAAGAGATATGCCAAGACCGTCAAATGCTTCACTCCAGGTACCCTCTGAAAGCGTTTTCCATAGTCCTTTGGATTTTCCAAATGCACTTGTTTGCATCCTTGATGAAGCTGTATCCAAGGGCTACAACAAATACATAGACCATAAAGTTCATACTACGATTCAGAATTACTGAAATCTACAAATAAGAAAATGTGACAATGTAGAAGTAGAAAACACAGTGCATTTTCTTAAAATAGCTAATGTCATTGAGTGCACATTTTTTTAATCAACATTATCACAATCGCTTTCTTGTCTACCAATTATAGACATAAAAAGCTTCCTCCTTTCTTTTTGTTTCTCAACAAACATGATTCAAACACCATGTTTTACAAAGAAATATGTACTTCATTCAAAAATTCATCCTTATAAAGCACAAGAAAAGAATAAACCTGAGATATGACTGACCTGAGTGATTATGACAGTACAAGCTCCAGCAGCAGCAGCAACTACCAAGTTTGCCCTTGTTCCAATCCGTTTGTTCCCACTTTTCTCCAAGTACAGCCTCTTAAAGAAGCTGTAACCATAGAAATATATGAACTGCGAAATAAAAGACTGCAAATTCTTTGTTCCAAGGCCCTGGTACAGTGAAAGAACACGACCAGAAGAAATTGCCTCCCAAAAAACATCAGAAATATGCCTGCATAAGTCACGCAGCCATTTGTTATGAATAATCTTCCCCAAACAAATCCTTTTAAAGCCAATTATGTTCCAATAAAAATTAATCAAGCACCCAACAATATAAACCCAGATGATAAATTCATAAAGAGAACAACTTTAGCTAAAGCATGTTTCGTGCAAGGGATCAGAAACCATCCCAACAAGCAAATTTAAACCGTAAAAAGAACAAAAAAAAAATCCAAAAGGGGATTCATAAGTGGGACCCAAGAAAATACCTATACTTTTGCTGGTGATGAGCTTTAAGTTCAGCTTGATATTTAGTCTTGCAGGTATCAAGAGGGTACAAGATAGTGGTGCTAACCAAAGCACCAATGGCTCCTGAAGTTGCTTCTGATACGGACTCCAAATCAAAACCCATGATGTCCAAATTAACAGAGAGAGAAGGTAAAACACAAGCAGGGAGGAAGACAAGGGTACGAGGTATAAGAAGATAAAAATACTAATTGAAGAGTTGGGTTTTATAAGCAGACTTGCAGAAGTAATTAAAGAATAAAGAGCTACAACTACTAAAATCGATGCTAGTATAGTGAGTATAGCAATTCTTCTGACAAGGACAGACGCAGAAAGAAACAGATATATATGGATACTCGTACACAAACAGATAAAGAAAAGAAGTTTGGTTTGGGAAGCAAAATTGCGAATCTTTATGGGAACTGGAAACGTAAATGGGCTTCTCTCCTTCTACTCATCATCCTAAATGATGCGTACCGGTACCGGGATAACAGGAGGCCATCATGATTCAATTATAATAAAAAAATATTTTAGCTTGATTTTTCTAATTATTTGATTCTATTTTGATTAATAATTTTTAAAAATTTTAATTAATCGGTTTGATTTTGTGAATCAAAATTTGATGAAAGTATGTCATTTTATGTCAAGTTTTTTTATTTTTTATATATTTTCAAATGTTAATTTAATTCGATTTAAATTTAAAAATTTTTAAAATTTGATTTTAAATTATTTCAGCTCATTTTATAACCAAATCATGGTCTCCATATTAGGACCTTCTTTTTCTTAAAAAGATTTTACTACATTATTTGATATTTATATTTGTAATTCTTTTATATAATTACAATATTTGGAGGGCGAAATAGAAAACGAACGAATGTTTAATTAAAAAAATAATTAAAGTCTTAACCGATGAATTATAGTTGATTCGTTTGCTATGTTTATTCTAAGTAAATATTTTCACTCTATTGAATATTTTTTAATTATACATTAAGTGATAAAAAAAAAAAAAAAGAAGAAAAGTATGATTTTGTTTGAACTTTGTTAGAAAAATTGATTTAAGAAATAAAAATTCTCTTGTACATTTTATTCCAATTACACTCTTATTTCTTATTCAATTTTTAAAATGAAAGTAACATTTAAAATGTAATTTTCCAAGCAACTTATTTTAATAAATATATAATAAAAAATAAATTATCTATTTTGTTAAAAGACAAATTAATAGAATAATTAATATTCTTTAATTTTATTGAAATAATTTTTTTATGATTATTATATCATTAAAAATAAAATAGCAGTGAATTAGGAGGAAGGAAAATGTGCAAAACATAAATATGCAAAAACTACACAAAGGCCCATAACGCAAACAAAATCACTAATCATTTTAGGGGAATTCTTTATTTTTGAAAATCGATCCCTCACCTTCCTTTTCCCTCTCTTCAAATTTTCACAAAGTCTCTCATCTCGCCTCTCTCCAACGGCTCTTTTTCTCTTCGTTTCTTTGATCCTTTATCTTTCAAATCGTAAACGCCCAGCCTTTCCTTCCAAACCAAAAACCTAGCTATTGCACAACAAATGCAAGACCTCTTTGGATCGGTTCGCCGATCCTTAGTGTTTAAATCCACTTCTGGAGACGATGGAAGATTCGGTGGTTTTGTAGAGAAGATCGGCTCCAGCATTCGAAAATCGCGAATCGGTCTATTTACTAAGCCGCCGCCACTGCCGGCCCTTCCTCCTTGTAAGAAGGACGACACGCCGCCGATCCGGTGGCGGAAGGGAGAGTTGATTGGATGCGGTGCGTTTGGTAGGGTTTATATGGGCATGAATCTCGATTCTGGAGAGCTTCTTGCTGTTAAACAGGTGTGGTTATTCTTGATTCGTGAACTAGTTCTTTTTATTTTTGCTTTTATTTATATAGATTTGCAGTTAAATTTGCATTTTATTTTTCTTGTAGGTTTTGATTGCGGCTAATAGTGCCTCGAAGGAGAAAACGCAGGTATCGAATAGATTGTGATTGGCTATATTTGGATTATGTTCTGGCATCATTTTAAGGGTTGCTTTAGTGTTTAAACTAAAATCTTTGATTGTTAGCTCATAATTTGGTTTGCTTTGGACTTTTTAAAATGGGAATACTGCGCTGAACATTTTTCTTTGTTTTGGATTTGGATCAGGCTCATATGAGGGAGCTTGAGGAAGAAGTGAAGCTTCTCAAGAATCTTTCACATCCAAATATTGTTGTGAGTATGACTTTTCAAGTTTATTTTTCTTAATAATTGTACTTGGGCATCACTTAATTAATCTTTCTTCCTTCCTCTTTGCTTGGTAGAGATATTTGGGAACTGCTAGAGAGGATGACTCTTTGAACATTCTGCTGGAATTTGTTCCTGGTGGATCCATATCATCGCTTTTGGGAAAATTTGGATCCTTCCCTGAGTCAGTAAGTGATCATTAACTTTCATTTTTAAAATGTGAGCATTTGAAATGTTGATGTCTCTTCTTAAAATTGTTTGACAAAACAGGTAATACGAATGTACACTAAACAGCTGTTGTTGGGACTAGAATACCTTCATAAGAATGGAATCATGCACAGGGACATTAAGGTAGTCGGTTGTTCACTAAGCTCGCTGTGTTTATGAAACTTCTTTCTCTAATACTGTCTTTCTAATTTAATTTTGGGCATCTTTCACTTTAGGGGGCAAATATTCTTGTTGATAACAAGGGATGCATTAAACTTGCCGACTTTGGAGCATCCAAGAAAGTAGTTGAGCTGGTATCTATATAATTCTTTTTCGTTTGAAGGATTTGGTTTCTTTGTGGATTTACAGTTGGTCTCATTATCGAGGCTTCTACATTGGTACAGGCAACTATAAATGGCGCCAAGTCAATGAAGGGTACTCCATATTGGATGGCTCCCGAAGTTATTCTCCAAACTGGGCATAGCTTGTAAGAGCATTTTCTAATTTCTTCTCATGGACTACCATACTTACTCAGAACTTTTCTTGAGTATTGCCTTTTATAGAGTTTTTATTATGTTGTACAGGAATCTTAGAGAATGTAGATGCTTTGATTGTTCTTTTGGTTTTTTGTTGATAATGCAATATTGAATGTTGAAATTTTCATGCTTTTAGGCATCATTTTCGAGTTCAAATTTAGTGAAACATCCATGTCTTGTGTTGACACGAGGCATTCTTTTATTTCTAGATACTACTCGAGTCACTCATCTGCAACTTTTCATTCAGAATGCATTTTGTGACATGACTTTTTTTTGAACTACTTACTTGTATGCAGCATATAGAAGAGTTAATTTTCACTGACTGGTCAGTAGCACATAATCCATTGGATTTTAGGCCTATGTTTTTTATTTTAAATTTTCATAGTGTAGAGATTTTGCAATGCATAATCCTTGCACCGTGTTTTACATGCTTGCACACTTCTCTTTAGTAACTTGTATGTCTACACCAACTCTTCATTTTCCGAGTTCGTTAACTTTGACTTCAATTTCTTAGCTCGGCTGACATATGGAGTGTTGGATGTACTGTGATTGAGATGGCTACTGGAAAACCTCCATGGAGCCAGCAGTATCAAGAGGTAGTTCTTTGATGAAAATTTTCTGAATACTTGTGCTAAATTGAGTTGTATGTAAGAACTGATAATAACATTGAAATAAAATGTTGCTGTTCCATTAATTTGCGACCTAAAAGAGTTATCCTTTCAGGTTGCTGCCCTCTTCCATATTGGGACAACAAAGTCTCATCCTCCAATCCCTGAGCATCTCTCCTCTGAGGCAAAGGACTTTCTGTTAAAGTGTTTGCAGAAGTACATTCATTATCTCTATTTATTTAATTCTATTACTCTTCTTCACCTCTTTCATCATGACCGAAAGTGGCTATTAATTCATTGAGTTTAGTTGGATGTTACTATGAAATTTCTAGAAGTTTGACTAAAATAAATATTCCGGTGGATCCTTCTATGTTTTCTTTATCATCATCTTATATGAAAATCATGGCATGGTGACAGGGAGCCAAACTTAAGGCCTGCTGCATCGGACTTGTTACAGGTAACTATATCATATCAAACCTCTTTGCTAAATTAGCTGCAAAGAAGATATGTGAAATAAGTTCTAGAATTTCGTCACTTGCATACCAAGATTATGGAGGAAAATTATTTTCTGTGTAGTGGACATAAGTGGTTGGCAGTCTGCTGAGTGGAGAGTCCTGCATATTATGAGAGCTTATATACGTCTTATACATTTTATTGTGTTATAAAATTGTTCTATTATTTTTAATCTGCCTTAAACTATTCTTAAAACTTAATTAAGCATGCTCCATTTGACTTATTACAGGTAATCGTATATGAAGTTCAATCATCATAACAAACCTTTTTGTTGAATTAACTGCAAGAGTACATGAAACTATGTTGTGAAATAAGTACTAGAACAGTGTCACTTGCATAACAATATCTGTTAAATTGTGTTATTGAGTTGAAAGAGGACACAGGATGGAGGAGAATTAGTTTCTGGGGAGTGGAAAACAGTGGTCAGCACTCTGGTGAATGAAAAGTCACGCGCAGAGAACTGCAGAGTATTAGAATTTATACATGTTATTGACTTCAATTCCTTTATTAAATTCTTCTTGTCATTTTAGATCTGCATGAAACTGTCCACCTCTTGGCTTTTTGTAGAATCTTTGGACAAATTTTTCATTTTACAGAAATTACTTTGTTTTTTTGCTAACTAATGGATGAGATTTTTACATATTGGTAATCTTTCATTTAATATATGCAGCATCCATTTGTCACTGGCGAGTATCAAGAACCTCATTTAGTATTCCGCAATTCAGTTAGGGTAAGTATTATGATCTATTGTTTTTGACTGCTTTGTTTTTTGATATTACATATTTCAACCAATGTTTTTGGCGTTTCTTCAGGAATCTGGGGGTTTGATGGCAAATACTGGGATGAATGTTAAGAACTCGTAAGCTTACTTACCTTTTTTCTTTTGTTTTTCAGTTGAGTTATGTGCTATGCTTGACTTATGAAAATGTTTCATGCAGCATGAACATTGTGCTTAGAAGGTCAACCTGTGCGGGTTTGAAGGATGTTTGTGAAATGGGTAACGCGAGATGCTCAACTGTGTATCCTGAGAATATATCTGGATCAGGATCCTACTGGGGTAGAGCCAATTTTGATGATGATATGTGTCAGATAGATGATAAAGATGATTTCATGGTTAGTGCATCAGCTAGGTTCACGTCAACCTTAGCCTCTGCTGATTTAAATAAGGTGATGAGCGCTTCTTGGTTTGATCATGCTGTTCAGATGTTTATATTTCCCTTCAATAACAATTGGAACTTTCTATTTGAATCAGAGTTTCAATCCCATGTGTGAACCAAATGATGACTGGTCATGCAAGTTTGATGAAAGTCCAGCATCAGAGAGAGGTGGAGAAATTCACTTCACTTCTAGCCAATCAATCTTTGACATCGCTAGCAACCCTTTAGAATCTGTTAAAGGGGATAACGGGTTCACATTTCCATGCGAGCCAGTAGCAGCTGAGGATGATGACGAAGTTACAGAATCGAAAATTAGAGCCTTTTTGGATGAGAAGGTATCATTTATTTTTTTCCCAATGAGACCATTCCTTTTAGTAACAAACAATAGAATGTCCATATTATTATTTATAGATCCACAAAATGATTCTCAGCCTTTGAAGACGTCCTTTATGGAGGGTTGGTTACATCAACATTGCTCAAATCTTAAAATAGAGCAAGCACTATAAGCCAGTAGCTTCTTATC